>JAHWXV010509194.1:0-11671 GCA_024586415.1 Phrixothrix hirtus | reverse complement strand
GCTTACTTAAATGAGCCAACCTTGAATTTTAAATTATTTTGCCTTGAAAACCTTGAAATGTGCTTTAATTTTTTTTGTTAGAATCGCTGGACACCCTGTTCAAGGAAATTATTAAAGAGATTTTCGAGAAAATTGTTATGGATTTATACCAAATTCTACGATTTTTAGTTTTTGATTTATCCACAGATGCTCAAAAATGAGAACCTCTGCTTACTCAATTTACATAATTTTCTGAGAGAAATTGGTGTATTCACATGAAAGGCTACTATGTAGCAAGTTTAAAGAAAATAATTACAGTTATTTTTGAGAACGTTATAAAAAATTAAAAATCACAAAAATAAAATGACATTTCCAGTTCAGATATTACTTAAACCTTCTTTAGTTACGCATGTATTAATATTAAATAAACATACAAATGTGTTTCTTAGAAATAACTAATCTTAGGATTTTCATGTATGGAGTAATTCTTAGTAACTGTATTTGAAATCCCTTTTTACAATAACAATACATACGTTTAATTTTTAATTCCATTATAAAAATAAAACCGGTGGGATGTTCGGGTATGCATTTAAAATATACATTGTGCCTAAATACGTAATTTTATTTGCTTAGTTGCTCTGAAGTTTTAGTGGGAGTTAGACTTGTCAATTCTTAGTAAATCTGGTATTTAGTCTAAAGTGTTATAGTTATTTTGTTAATCAAACTGTATACATTGACTACAAAAATGTTACCAATTTTTCGAAATCGGAAGATGTGCAAAAAGCACAACTCCATATTTATGATGATGAATTCGATACAAATGAGTGAGATAATTTTCAGGAAACTGATGAATTGAAATCAGATGATCAGGTAGTAATCAGATTAATGGAATCTGATAATGTAAGAAATTTAACCAAAAATAGTAATAGGATGCCGAATTGTTAATCCTTTGTTGGGAAGATCGACTCTTATAGCTTGTTGAGGTTTTATGAGTACAATTATTAATTCATAAAAACAACAACAAATTACTACATGTATATTAAATATATAGCACGACCAAGTATGTTTCATTTTCCCGCGCATATAATGGAGGGTTAAAATCTTACTATTGCATGCCAAGTCCAGTAACGAAGGGAAATGGGTATCTCGTAAGTCACCTACTCCTTAGAGGAAGCGATGAGTGCCTGTCACCAGTTCTTTCTCATCCACCTATAAGAAGTCTAAAAAAACTCCATGCCAAAATGGGTACATCCAGAGCATTACTTAGTCCTTGTCCTTAGGGTAATTAGATCATTCGGTGAACATGAAAGGGGGAGATGGACCGCATTCGTGTGAGGCAAGGAAGGTAGATGGTAATTAAGTTTGCTAAAAGAGCGGCCTCTTTAAGAAAAGACTTCTGTCTTGTAAGACTTAGTTATTAAGTTATTTTGTTAACACACCTACATATTCACATGCAGATTAATTTTTAAAAACATGGTTTGCGGATTAGGGCAATTCAAAATCATGATTTCCTACTTAAAACTCAACATCGAAAATTTTGGTCGAAAACAATACTTATCATTGAGTGATGAGAAATACACCGACAGTATTCTTGATTTGATTTTCCGGGATCTAAATAAGTTGATTGAATTAAACTTATGTGTGTACTAAAATGCTCCGTTTTCTCCTGAGAGAGGTCCAAAGCTTTTTTAAAGAAATTGATTCTATTCTAATATTTTTGCAAAGGGATTTTCAAAACTTTTCAAATTTGGCATAAGGTTTGATTAAGTCAAGCTTAATTATCAGTAGTTTACGTATTTGAAATATTTCAACTAGTGACATAAATATTGTGGGGTTGGACTACTTTACACCATTAATCCTTTATGTCGATAGTAATTTGCCAATTTGAATTAAGAATCACATTACTTAAATCTTTATCTAGGACTCTTGTTTAGAGTCAATATTCTGCACTGTTTTCGAGATAAAGGTAACTAAAGGTAAAAAAATGTAGGTCTAAATTTTTAAAAATGATAGAAATAGGCATTACTGAATTTAAGAAATATAGCTACTGCCTATTACGTATACAAAAAACCTAAATAAATAAAGTTTTAACAATTAATTTTGCGAGATGCAGTAGTCAAAATTACCATGTCACCGTTAACCTCAACGTTAACAAAGGTGCTAAAAAGGGGTCCAAAGTTGTATCTCCCGAAGCATAGAAACTTTGTTTATTAAGATTTTTTGCTTAGATGGATAGTCGATATAATTTTGTAAGGCCATTAACCCCTATATCTAATATTTTAGATAATTTTTACCTCCTTTTTTTGCTTTTATCTCGAAAGCAGTGCACAGTATCGACTTTAAGCAAGAGTATAGTTTGTACATTCTAACATAGCAAACAGTTGACACTGCACATTGACAAGTAGGGGCAAGTATACATTCGATATAGTTTGAGTAAGAAGTTCATAGAAATTATCGTCATTATTATGCCAGCTTTTATTGTACGTGTCTTGGAATATTCAATAGTGTGTTTTTCATTTCTGGTTTATTGTTATTTAATAATTAGTTTCTGTACTCACATATTTGTAAACATTATGACATTTATTCCTTTATTGTAACAATTTATGGAATAATATTTAACTCTTTTATTATACGCAAAATAGCCGTTGTTTAAATTTTTTTATGTTTACTGGAATATTTGCAGAAATTTTCTTTTATAAGTGTACTTTAAGTGCATACATTTCAAATAGTTCCGAAGTCATATGTAATGCCACAATTGAATCAACTCATTTGTTGCTAGGTTACAATGTCCGAACTGTACCTGTTTTATAGACAAAGACCTAAACAACATGATTTTTAATTCACATCTGCCAAATTCATATCGACATAAAAAGCATTGGTGTAAAGTAAACCACTCCCCTCATATCCACGTCACTGGTTAAGATATTTGAAATAAATAAACGACTCATAATTAAAGGTGACTTATTTAACCCTGTGCCAAATTTAAATGTTTTTGAAAATGCCTTTGGAGAAATATTAGAATAGAATTGAACCTTCTAAAAATTCTTTGGGGCCTTCGTGAATAAATGAAGCATTTTAGTAGATAGATAAGATTGGTCCAACTGACTTATTTTTACGACAAAAATCAGTTCAAGAGCGATTTATGTGAACCTGGTGCTCGACTTTTAAAGAATTAACTAGTATTTTGTTTATAATTGATTATAGTAAAAAAAGTTCACTTGTAGTAAAATCATTTATGAAATATACGAAGAACATAAATGGCCTGCACACAACTTGAAGCTAAAAACTTTAAATAGTGTCATTTAATAGAGGGGCATTTGTAGATGTTTGTAGTGCTTTCAGTTTTGTTTATAATTAAACTGTTCAACAGTTACAATAATTTAAAGTTTAAAAAAATAGGTAACTCATCAAATTATTAGGTGCTTTCTTGCAAGGTCTTACTTAGAATTGTTTGTAGTACTTCGAATTTTGTTTGCAGTTGAACTATTCAAAAGTTATGATGATTTAAAGATTTAAATGATTGTAACTTTTGATCGTACTTTTTTCTTAAATCATTAAATGATCGTAACCTTTGAACAGCTTAACTAGATACGAAATTAAAAGTACTACAAACAACTGCAAATGATTCTAAATAAGACCCCAGAAGTTAATTTAATATGCTTCTCATAATTTGACGAAGTTTTCTTTTTTCTTAAACTTTTAATGATTGTAACTATTGAACGGTTCAATTGTAAATAAAACTGAAGGCACTTCGAATGTCTACAAATGTCTCTCCACGAGCGTAGTCTGATTAGTAAGATAACTAACATAGAGATGGCGTCATAAGCTACGCATGCGTGTTATTTATTAAATCTATCAGATGTTATGACAGCTATCAAAGTTTGTGCCAAATATGTTGCGTCCTTTGTTTCTTACAGTTATTTAAAGTAAACGTGTTACATTTCTACAATCACTTCATTAGATGAAAATCTCTTTCCACCTAGCCATTTTTTCAAGTTTGGAAACAAGAAAAGTAAGATGGGACTAAATCTGAACTGTAAGGTGCATGATGAAGTATTTCGAATCGTAATTCAACTAATTTTGCTGTGACAATGTTCGATGGATGAGCCATTGTCATGACGAAACAACATTTTCTTTCTTGCCAAATGTGGTCGTTTTTCTTTAATTTTTCAATCAGCTGTGATTGTTTTGCCCTTTGGCAGATAATTTATAAAGATAACACCATGAGAATCCTAAAATACAGTGGCCATAACCTTGTTAACTAACGGAATCACTTTTGCTTTCTTAACCGGCTTATAACCATTGTTTGGGGATTCAATTTTTGTTTCGAGGGTATAGTGATGTATCCACGTTTTATCAACAGTAATAAATCGACGCAAAAATTCTTCAAGATTATGCTTAAAAAGGGTCAAACAGTACTCAGAAGTTGTTACTCGCATTTGTTTCTGGTCCACAGCTAGCAGATGCAGCACCCATCTTGCTGACAACTTTCTCATACCCAAGTGTTCATGTAAGACATGATCAACACGTTATTTATATATACATATAGTGTCTGCTATTATACACACCTTTAATTGACGATCATTTAAAACAAGATCATAAACTTTGGTGATCATTTCGTCAGTAGTAACCTCTTTCGGACGTCCTGATCCAGTTTCATCTTCAGTACTCGTACGGCCACATTTAAATTTATTCACCCGAAACAAATTTTCTTAAAAGATGATGCAGATTCGCCGTGAATATTATCTAACTCTAATTTCTTTGGGTTTTTTCTCAGCGATATGGAAGTGTTTCATCACAGCACGAAATTCTCTTTTGTCCATATTCACAAAACAATGTAACATATATACTTTAAACAACTGTAAGAGACAAAGGACGCAACATATTTGGCTGAAACTTTGACAGCTGTCTTATAACACGATAGATTTGATAAATTACATGCATGCGTAAATTAAGCCGCCATCTCTATGTTAGTTACTTCACTAGTCAGACCGCCCTGTTATTAAATGACATTATTTTAAAATTTTTAAGTTTAAGTCAAGTCTGGACCATGATTTTACTACAAACGAAAAATTTTTTACTGTAATGAACTATAAACAAAATACTATCTAAACATCCAAAAAAATTTATTCTTTAAAAGTCAAATGGCAGGTTATCAGCGTACATCTAAATCACTCTGTATAATAGAATAAGATAAGTAATTACTAGGTAAGGTTCACTGAATGAATAATAAACCACAAAAATGCTTTACTTTCAAGAAAATAACATTATAGTTGTATTATAAGGATACTGAAAGACCTCATCAAAGGCTGATTTCAATGATTTTCCACCAAATTACAGCAAGCACTTATGATTACAAATAAGAAATTGAAAAAAGAAGTTTTTTCAAACAAATTAAATTCTTTCATTTTTGATTCTGTGAAACAAATTTTTTCATTTTAGTCCACTATTAAAATATTCAATTATTATAGTATAGCAATATTTCAAATGTTCAGAGTGATTTTCATGACTTAAACGGGTTTTACGATTGCTGTAAAATATCGGTTCTTTACTTTTGACCAAATCATATGCTGCCTTTCATCAAAATCAGTGGAGTTTGCTTTTTGCCCTTTGTTTGTCAGTAACATCAGGCTTTTTCACGTTACACAAATAGTTTAGGATAAAATTCGTAAATCTACTTTTACGTTATACATGTTTCCGTGTTGAATAGATTCCGTTTTTTATAAAGAAACTAAAATATAAATTCTTCTTATGCTTGCAATGTACAGATTTCCACTTTATTCACATTCAGGTTTGAACAAGTTTTACTGTATACAAATTTTGGAAATTCAGGAAAATATTAAATAAATTTAAAGAATTCCCTAAAAATTGCTGGTATTCATGAGAAATCGCAAGAATTCTTGAAAAATTCTCGAGGAAGTCTTCAGAATTCTCGAGGAATTCGGGGGAATTTTCGAGGAATTCTTTGTATGAGGAATTCTTGTGTACAGTTAAATATGGAAGTGTTAACCCCTCGGCTACGAATAAAATAACCACGAAATTGAAAGTCCTAAATAAATGAAAATTTGTATTTGAATTTCCTCACTACCTTCGTATACTATACCAAGAATTTTGTTAAAATCGAATAACTGAAAGTACAACTTTATTTCTGTTATTTTTAGATATTTTCTGAATTTTTCGTTTTTCACGATTTTCTCAAAATTGCCTCTAACTTATTGAATTTCTTGGATATTTAATGGCCTTTCGTACTTATTTTCTGTCATTTTTAGATTCTGCTCATGAGACGTCAAGAATTTAGGCAAAATCGAATGACCGGAAGTGCAACTTTATTCTTGGGATTTTTTCAAAACCAGCTATAACTTTTATTTTTAAATGTGCTGCGGTTATTATTTATTTAATGCACCTTTACGTACACCTAACAGTTATTCTGGAAAAATGTGTTCAAGCAAGATATCAGAAAAAATTTATGGAGTTAAGCGGCCTGTTGCCTGTACAGTAACTTGAATGGGTGACCGTTATAATTATCGTTTCCAAAATAAACGTAGACAATAATCTAATCATTTGTGGACACTATTGGCATATCTATGTGTGTAAGAGAAAGTTGTGTGTTGTCTCACATCGGATTTTTATAGATTCATTTATTCTATTTATGCATTCTATCTAGTTGAAACATCAAAACAATAAAAGGAATGAATATCAATCCTTGTGTTTTTTTTTCTTTATTATATTATTAAATAATAATATAACATTCACATACTACTGTTAGTGATTTATCCTGAAGCAATCTGCAATTTAGTAAATAAAAGAGGTCACTATCAAAAATATCATAATAATAAAAGAATGTGTTATAACAATGAAAAATTATTTACAATTTTTTACAAATTTTAGGAAAGGAAATATCAAAATTATGTTACTTATAAAACTCTGGATATGGTCTTTGGTGTAATTGAACATGTTTAAAATTAAATGTACAATTTTTGTCTGTACAATACTCAAATAAAATGTAGGTAATTATTGGAATAGATTAGTGTTCATGTGCAATAAACACATACAGAGGTAGCATTTGTGAAATCAGTAAAAATATACTTTTGAACTTTAATGTTTTAAAATTTTGTAATTCTTTTGCTCTTCAATTGTACCTATCAGAATAAGGGAAAATCCAAATTTAAGATATTCCCGACTTTGTTTTTGAGTTATTAAGTTTTCAAGTTTCCAAAATTGTGCGATTTTTGTCATATTTTAACCATTTTAGTACCAAAATGTTTTTTGGGTGTACTGTAAATTGCCAAAGAAAAAGAAATTTAAATAATTTTATGTTATTAAAAATTATTTGATTTCTCTGCAAATTTACCAATTTATAAAATTCTTTCAATGTTCTCTTCATCACGTTGTGTATTACAATGATAAATTTAAAAAAATGAACACAATACTTTATTGAAAAAGAAAAACAAAAAAAAATTATTCTTAACATGAATGTTTGCCACACAAACTCCATGTAGTCCCTTTTTACATTGAGCACAAATCAAATTTGATCTCTTCACAGTACTGCCATCTTTACTGCTGCATACCACACATCGCCGTAAATTATACCCAGGTAATTTTTGTAAACCAAAATTCATCGTCGATGTTGAAGATGTGTCATGAAGATTTTTATTACGGAACCATATTGCTTCCAATTCACTTATAATGCTAGAAGTGAATTGCATCCTAGTAATTTTTTTGTCAGCAGAATTATGTTTGTATAAAATGTAGGCATTCAAAACCATTCGTCTAAAAATTGGTGTTACATATATAAATTTGTTCATGGTGATAGGTTCATCTTCTGCTTCTGCTTTTCTCTCGGCATCAGTAAAGTCACTACTCTCACTCAAAATACGCACCTTGTAATTTCTATGGATTACAATATCGCTTCCACTATCACTTGTATTCATTTTCGGTAGATAAAATGCTTGGTGGATCACTCGAAATATTAATTTCAGACATTTTTAGGGTTTAATTTTTAATAAATTAAAACTTTTAATAGTGCTTTTAGCAATTAAATAGCTAATTTTAATATGATAATATTTAAATCAGAGCAAATATTACGAGTTCCGTGCACACAATCACTACCATTGCTTGTTTAAATGTATACTAACATACGAAGTGCCATAGTGCTCTCGGCACTTTTGACAGGTTGACGCGATGGCGCCGCTCGGCACTAAAACGGTTAATACTTCAAAATGGCTGTATCTCAAAAACTATTTGACTTAGACACCCAAAATTTGTGCCATTTTATTTAGTTTTGTGTAAGCTTTAAATGCTAATTGACCATGTTCCTAAAATTGTTAAATTTTTCTAAACCAAAATTTTTTTAATTTTAAAATTTCAGATTCAGAATGTTTTTGTTTTGAAAAAATGTATGTTAGTCATACACTATTTGTTAATGTGTGTGTGTCAATTTCATGATGGTATTCCAATGGGATCATATTAAAATAAATTTTATTTTACTGTGAAGCACAGCATCCAGTTCATAGACAGTAGGACTTTGGGCTCTTATTATATTAAAACATTATTTTGCAAACTTATTGATGCAGTACAGTGATGTTTAGTGCTAGACCTCTTAAATTAAACTGAGAGTTATTGCAATCATTGTTAAAGGTTACTCATATTTGAAACAGGTTGCTACATACATGCATAATCATGGATCATGTGTGCTTTATAAATCATACATGTTTGAGGCAATCTGCTCCCCCTTCCCATGCCAATTTTTGGCTAATTGTATTTGAACATTTTATCTTTACTGAAGTGAATTACTGTGTCAATAGCGGTAAATATTTTTGTTTTAATATAAGTACATTTATAATATATATTTTTTATTTTGCTATAAACGTAAACTAAAATAAATTAAAAGTTATATAAAATGAAAAAGAAATAACATTCCTTACAATATTTATTTTAAGTATTATACAGCATGATTTACTACCATTGAATAAGGAGTAGTGAGGAAGGACCCTATTGCTAATTTTTACGAACCAAAGCGGTCATTAGAACATGGCTGATCTAATTTAATTACATATGTTCGAAATTCAACATTTTTATCTTTAGTTTCTTTCATTTTAAAAGTATCACAACCCATACAACAATACACAAAATATTATAACTTCGCAAATCTACTAATAATCTTATTAAACGAAAATTAACTGAAAACTGGATAAAACAAATTAAAACATAAAAACTTTGAATCATTAAATTTCAAACAGAGTCATAAGCAACCATAACAAAATATGTTAAATGTGGTCATTAAGAGTGGGGGAATTTTGGTCAAACTTTAAATTGTGTAGGAAAGGCTCCTTCCTACACACCTTATTCAATGTTTACTATAATACATAATAATTTCATTTTAACTGGCAATGCATATTACAGTAAAATAAAATTTATTTTAATATGATCTCATATGCCATCATAGAATTTGCCTCACACATTAGGTACTTTTGTAAATATAAATCACGCTTGTGATATTCACATGATTATGAATCACATCATTGATAAACTACAACTTTTAAGCATGCTTAAAAATAATTGCATTTGAAAAGTGTAGTTGCAATTCATGTGATTATGAATCGCAGTAATCGGCCTAGATGGGTGCTTAGTATTTAGTTTATTTTAACCTCAAAATTTCAAATGACCGACAAAAGAGCCAGATATTTTGATATTCATCTTTAATAGTTCTTAATGCTTTTAAATTACACTTAATCATTATTTATGCATTGAAGATGTATTTTCAAATGATAAATCCATAAAAACAACTTGTAGTTGTTGATATAAATTCAAAATAATCAACCATAAGTAAACAAATCATGAAAATGAATCAGTTGTTTTGGAAAATGAATAGAAATCGCTGATTAATTGGTATGACATCACGGATAATCGCTACTAGTGTATAATTAACATTTTTTTAAAAGAAAAGAAGTTATGATTGTTAAATTTTCAAATTTTAAAAAATTTGGGTTTGAAAAAATTTAACAATTTTAGGAATATTGTTAAGTAGCCCAACTATTTAAATCGTATACAAAACTGAATAAAATGGCATAAATTTCAGGTCTCTAAGTCAAGTAGTTTTCAAGATATGGTTATTTTAAGGTTTTAAAACGATAAAAATCACACGATTTTGAAAATTTAAAAAATTAATAACTCAGAAATGGAATGTCTGAAAAATCTTAAATTTTAAATTTTTGATGCAAACAACTAGTACTATCATTATACCAAAAATTATCGAAAGCTGAGATGGCAAGGTCCAGACCATTGGTTGATTTCACATAGAATGACGTGATATTGAGACTACATATTATTTCCTCTGCAACACATAGTTGAAATTGTAATGTCAGTAAGACATTCATTTGTATACACATTTTCCTATAGTCCTCAAAAAGTTTTCTAAAAAGTGTTCTATTTTATATGATTTTGATATTAATGGACATGGTTAGGCCTCCATGATAGCATGTTAAAGTATGTATGTTTATTTTAAAATCACTTTGTATAGGGAAATAAAATTGAAAATGATGTAAGTCATTGTATGTAGAGGTCTTACCTTGGCTCGGTTTATAATTAAGTAATTAAGTGGAAGAAATATTAATTTTCAATCATTATTTGACAATTATGTTTCAATATATCATTCAAAATATATAATTCATTTATTTTGCAGGTAACAGCATGCACATTATATGGAAATGTATTATGGTACCCCGAAAAATTTTTAATTAAACTTATTCCTTCCTTAGCTAAAGTTATTGATGTTAAATTATTGGCGAATAATCGTGTGCAGCAAATTTTATTAAAAAGTCAAAATCTTCCTAAAGAAGCTTATTCACTTTCACAACAGGTATGTTAAAATGCATTTAAACTTTTGTGCTATAATAGTTATTTTTATCACTAATCCAGAAATGGGTCTTTTGTAAGCATGAATAGGATTGCAGGTTAATCCTATAGGTGAGTAAGGAAATGGGAACAAAATGTTTTATAAAATTTATTTTGAAATAACCTTACAACAATTAGTTTATTAGAACACAATTTTATTACAAATAAGAACTTATTCCATAGACCAGGTATATGACGCATTAAATTTTGAAATACCAATATTTTTGTTTTTCAAATCTGCTTAATTATCTTTTTTAACTCTTTATTGTAGAAGCTTCTCAATTTTTGGAATAAACTTCTCTTGTTAGCATCGTCCAAAACCTCTGAATTAGTTTTAGTTGGGTACATTTGGAACATCTTTTGCCTACTCAATAGATCATTTGCAGCTTATTACGCACTGATAACATTCTGAATGTAATGTGCTGATGCCATTCTGACCAGAAAATAAATTTACCATCTAGATAATCTTTTTCTACTAAATATTGATTGTTGGGTTCTAATGTTTCTCATACATTTTTTGGTTACTAGAGTTTCCAGTTTGTCTCACAAGAATGTGATCAAATTTTGTAGATAGATAAAAACAAAAAATAAACATTACATATAATACATTACCTTTTTCCCTAAAAAGAGTAGTTTTGGAGAAAAGTACGGAAAAACTTGGTTGTGTGTTTTTAAGGTAGAATAGTACAACCTATAACCGCAATAGCAGCGTCCATACTCGGTACATATTTTATGTTTTAGTACATATTTTTAACACGAGTCAAAAAAGTATCATATTTTTACGAATGAGTACATAAAG
>JAHWXV010509099.1:0-12041 GCA_024586415.1 Phrixothrix hirtus | reverse complement strand
CAAGTAAATTTTGATAATTAACCTTAGGTCAAAACTCAAAGATAACGTCAATAAAATCAATTGAAAATGAGTGCCGCAATGTTTGGGACTGCAGGCATTGCGGGTGCAAATGCCGGTACTACATAATACATTGAGCATTCTTTGGATTTGAAATGGTTTATTGAGAGAAATTGATGATGCATACATATTTGTAACTATCTTGACTTTTTTATTTGTTACATTTAGACTGAATTTAATTTACATTCAAAGTGCATTTATTCAATTTTAAAGTATTACATAATAATCACTGTCCTATTTTAAGCATGTAAATGACACATCTATGACCTAGATATTTTTCACGTAACATGTATTGTATGTTTACATTAATTCTAACGTTTAGTAATTTGACCAGTATTTAGAGAATTATTGCATTGTTTAAGTTTCTAAAAAATTACCGTTAACTTTGTCGCAGTAAATGTATCCATTATATCATTGAACCTGCAAAAAATACTCGACAGATTGTAATTAAAGCCTATTTATGAGTATTGTCAAGTGAGTTGATAACAAAGATTTCCAAATTTCATATTTCTTAAGCTAAGATTCTGACGTGTTTTTATACATAGTTTTACAGCCTATCTAATTTACTTGAAATCTCGGAAAATTGATTGTTTTACACAAAACAAAGCACTACAGTGGAGGTTTGTTGTAAACTATTTTTAATAAGCATTTTGCTTTATAAATGTTTAAAAAATAATTAACTATCACGAATTATTGGTACATTGCTACAATCAATACTTTTAAGTACAAAATTCAACTACCTATACTCAAATATTTACAAATTAAAAACTAGCTGTTAATTACTACACTACAAATTAAATAAATACAAACACTACACTAAAGTACCGATTTGTAACAATTTACAATTTTTACACAAAAAATGGGAAATACCTTCCTTAACAGACGTCTTAATTGTAAATAGTAAAACGCTTCAAATTTACATTAAATGCATTGCCCTTTTCTTAAAACTCAGCTCTTTCGCTTGTTTGTCAGTGTCAGATTTCTTTCTTGATAGTTGTTTACAAACAATAAATTAAAATGCTACAATATGGTTTATTTATTTTGTGGCATTATACTGGTTGTAATAAAGTTATGTATGAATGTTCTAGCAGTTCTCAAACATTGTGGCACTTATTTTCAATTGATTTTATTGATGTTATCTTTGAGTTTTGACCTAAGGTTAATTATCAAAATTTACTTGTTTTATGACGATCTATACGGCAATTTAATAAATGACTATATTCTCGTAACACCCTGTATAGTCAACAAAAAGATACAATAAAATTTATGGAAACTTAAATCAAATTATTTATTCGATCTTCTTAGTGTGACCAATACAATAATGCAAATAATACAAAATTCAAGAAATTATATTTTACTATTTATTCAGGTGGTACTTATGGAAACAATTCTCTATACAAAGACCTGGTTTCTGGGCATAATCAGCGCATTAATAGTGTTCATTATCAGGGTTTTATTTAATTAGTTTAATGTATTTTTAACATGTGCTAATCAAAATAAAACCAATAGCAAACTTTAATAATTTAATTTTATTTATATTTATATTTCCAGTCTTTGCTAATGACCCTATTGTTGTAAATACTTTAGGTTGGTAATGAAATATAGAACGACCTTCACCTAAATTCACGAAAATATTTACTTTACTTTTATAAACCTATCCTTATGTTTTGTTATCAGTAAATATTCAATAAAGCTCTTTTGATTACCAATATTAATTTATTACATAAAAAACATAAATTGAAATATATACCAGAACTCAAAACAAAAAAATTCAATTGCAATAAAAATTATATCTAAACCAGTTAATCTTTGTTGACAGCTCAAGTGTTTAAGACACTCATTTATTTCGGTAAATGACCTATTTTTGTTAACAAAAATATACTTTGTTACTTTATAAAAACTTATAAAAAATAATACAAGTAGACTAATCTATCATAATATAGAAATTACAAATACAAATATAATAATAAATGAAACAGAAAAGTTAAATACTTGAGATTCATAATTGATAAAAATTTAAAATGGAGCGAACATATTTTTGAATTAACAAAAAAAATTCATAAATTAATTCACAAATTTTACCTATTACGCAATATGCATAATAAACTCACTATCTTATACCTAATTTGTCATTGTTCAAAATTATATATTAAAAGTAATATTTAATAAAAATAAATATTTTCCCACATATGAATTATGCAACGAAGCAATTTTAAATGTCAGAGCTCTATACTACCACGGTAGTTGCATATATTGTTAGAGATAATTAAAAATCATATATCAGCCATAATTATTTTACTAGGCTAAATGTCAACAAAGCAATTAAGGTTCCTTATCGAAAATATGATTCAACCCAAAGGTTGCAGCAATATGTGCACCAAAAATTTACAACACATTACCAAATAATATAAAAAAAATTAAAAACATTAAAAAATTTTCAAAATAGTGTAAAATTTATATAAACAACAGCTTAAATAAAATTGAAAATATACTAACAAGGGGACATTCAGGATCGGCTCCTTCTGATTTTGTTCTTCTTGATATATGTTAGAGTACTACCCTTCCACTAATTAATCTTAAAGTCACTCGATGCAACTCTCAAGCAATAGCGAGAAACATGAGTTGCGAGTTTTGCACAGTCCATATATATCATGGACGAAATCCTGTTTTCAACGAACAGCGTGGTCGGGAGCGTTCGAGTCTGTTTATTTTGTCTTGGTTTTGTTGTTTTGTTTCATCTGTAAATAAATATAAATGTAGATCATAACGTATGGCACATATTGCTATTCATTTTATATATTTATTTCCTACATATTAATATTATACATAAGAGTGTATTGGGATGGGAATAAAAAGGAGAAAAGCAAATAATAAAAACGTTACATCACTTATTATAGTTACGAGTTTTTAACATTCTGACTTTTATTTAATATTCATAATTTATATTTATTTACAGATAAAAAACATTAAAAAAAGACAAAATAAACAGACTCGAACATGCAACGCGTACATGCTAGTACTACTAGCCAATCGCCATACGCTCCCGGCCACGCCGTTCGCTGAAAACGGGCTTTCATCCACAATATATACGGACCATGCAAAACTCGCTATTGCTTGAGAGTTGCGTCGAGTGACTTTAAGATTAATTAGTGGAAGGGTAGTACTATAACATATATCCAGCTGAACAAAATTGGAGGGGGCCGATCCTGAATGTCGCCTTGTAAGTTAATTGCTTTGCTAACTGTAGCATTTCCTTATGAATTTGTTGGAAATTTTTAAGTTTGTTAAATTTTTCTGTAATTTAACTCTTTTGTTATCATACCTATTGATAATTATAAGACTACATTCACATGTAACTTATTCTATATAACAATTTATATTATTACACATACAGGTATTTACCTTGGCATGGTCTTTCAGTAACTATCCAGTCAACTAATTTGTTAATTATAAATTTACTTTATTACATTACATTGTTATTTATGAATTTTATAAATAATAATGTAAGATGGAATATTGAATCTCGATACAAGCAATGGTGCCAATTTAATCAAGCTACTGTATTAAAATTAAAAGATCTGATTATTTCATTGCAAGTCTGTGAAATTGCCATCTCTATTTTGATCTAGTTAAAAATAATAATCTTAAGATGATTTAAAAAATTAAAACAGTTTTTTTATTTGTGGACTTGGTGTGTTAGCTTCAAATACCACGAGAATACTTGTAACCAAATCGATAAATTGCACAATATATGCACGTACTTAAGATTGAAAGTGCATGTGAGTCGTTTCAAGAACTGTTAATTCTGTCTTTTAGCAGAGTAGCATGAATAAGTCCCTTTCGAAGTTTGTTAATAACATTAAAAAGTCCCACGGTTAAATTTAATAAACAAATACAATTTTAATTCATTCTAAGAAATACATACAAATTTATGCATGTTAAAAGCATAGATATTATTTACATTACATATGCAGATGTATGTACTAGAGTAACACAATTTTCTGTATTTTTCAGGTTAAATTTATTCTATCGAACCTATGTTTCCTTTTCGTATTCGCGTTAAGCAGTTTCCGGCTTAGTCTATGTATTTTCCCTATAATTTTTACGGGACCATGCATATTTTCCGGAAGAAGCAGGATTCTGGTTTTTCTACTTTTCACCTTAGACAGTATTCACGTTTCGTTCACGTATTCATGTTTTGAGTACTTGATGCTTGATTTAGTTTTAAAAATTTTTAATTCGCTTCTATAATTAATTTCAGACATAGGTTTTCTTGAAGTGACCTGTCTGTTTTGACGTGAAGCTTTCCAAATCTGCAACCGATGCTGTGTTAGAAAATCACCGCCTTAAACTTCTCAACTGAAGCTGTGCTTCATTGATGCCCGAGGATGCTTGATTTACATACAAGAACTTCGAGCATTTAATTTATGCATACTACTGACTATGTGGAAAAACAAATCTTTAATTTATTATTGATCAGTTGCATGTCCATTTGGGAGCAACATTCACTATTAGATAAGATGCATGGGAAAGACGAACCTTGTGCCTGTCTTCTCTTCTTATGTTTCTTCTATATCTATGGTAACACTCATATCACTAGCATTACATCAATCATGAACTATTATTTTAAATTTTACTTGATTTCAGTTTTGTTGCTAGGACTTTTGCTTAGTCACATAGGCATGCAGTGTTTTATTGTTTACCAGAGACAATGTCATGTTTTTAGGCTGATCTCTCCAGCATATGGCTATGGCTCTTGTTTTTAGAACTTATAATGTAGGAAAGGAAATTTTATTTTATATTTTAAAACAAAATTTAATAATGAGAGGTTGAATAATATGTAGTATTTTTTCTAATTTTTTTACATTGTTACATTGTTTTCTTTTTGTTTTGCCATTTTCTGAAATATTTTTAATTTTTGTTGGTGCATGATGGTTGATGCTTTTCAGTTAGATTTGCTAAATTGTAGTATGTCTTTTATCACACTAGCTGAAAATTGTATAACATTTTTTTTTCCAGAATATTTGGTGTATAAATAATAGGAATTCAATACCATTAATAACAATATGTATTGCTAAATTTTTATACCGGCGATTCTTTCTAGAACAGGGGTAATAGGTCATCGGCTGGAAACTTTGTATATAAGCAGAGCAGATTTGTTTTATCATGCCGTTTACCCACCGTAATACCATCATAGTACTGAGCCTTAGTTTTATCTTTTGAGAGTGTGGATTTCCTTAACAATCTGCTTGTAACATACCTGTACAATAGGTTTTTCTTTTTTACAAATATGGTCAACTGACAACTGTTAAAATAGTTATCCATGAAGAGTGAATGACCAGAAACAAGTTTTTCTTTGGCTATTTCTAGGCTACCTTTCTCGCATGATCTTTGCCTCCAATACTGCATTGTACTGGTATACACCAGAATGTTCAGTTAGTATATATTACTTTGTTTCGAATTTTCCTCTTATTTTTTATATATTACCTAAACTGAAAGATGACCTCTTCATAAAACCATTGATTCATCTAGAGACAATCATTTTCCAAAATATATAAAGTCGGCATTTTCTCAGTAAAAAATATTTAAAACAGGTCGTATCTTATACAGGTGATTGTTCAGAATATTATCTGTTGAATGTTGAAATGCAGACATGATTAGAAAGCAAGCTCTGCATATGTGATCAGAAAAACACTTTAAATTAAATAATAGATTGGTTTTTCAATAGTTCTACAATTTGAGAACCCATATTGTTTTAGTATGATACAAAAGATGTCCAAAAGGTAATAGTTCATCTTTTGATAAGGGCTTGTATTTTCCCAAGTGCTAACCTCTGACATTGTAATTGTAATTTGTTTCATTTACCACCATTTCTAAAAATAAATCATCAAGAATTAGCTGTAAATAATCTATTGGTTTTTGACTACTGTATTTTAGAAACTGAAATATGTTGCAGATTATTACGATTGAAACATTTTTTGCATCAACAGTAACTGCAATACGTACAAACGTTAAGAGTATAACAGTTCTGTGGTTTGATTTTGTTTTCAAATACTAAAATAAATTTTTGAATGTATTTATCATAAATGAAGTTCATATGTTCTAATTTCCTGCAGGATAAATACTTTCAAAATGAAGTTCTCTATGAATAAGTAATAGTAATAATGAAACACGTAAGAGATAAAATATTTTCTTGAGTACAAATTACTTTTCAAATAAATAATTAGTTTCAAAGGTTACATATAAACATAAAATTAATAATCAAAAAGGTCAAAAAAATATCAACGACCATAATAATAGTCTTATACCTAAAACATTCCTGTAATATTTTTATTGTTAGTGTCTCTCTGTGCAGTTGGTTTCTCTGTTGCACAATCAAACCTTTAGTTATCTAAAATTTACATAAAAAATTATTATTTATCAGTTTGAACGAATCCTAAAAACTCACCAGAATGATTTTCTTCATTTTCTGTACAATAGGATTCATCAGTACTGGGTTGGTACTCGTCTTCACTAAACGATTCATTCAAGATGGCTTCCAACTCTTCTTCTGCCAGGTTTTCTATGCTGTATTTTGCATTTTTATCCAAGAAGGCACAAGTACTTGGTCACACAGTGATTATTTTTTATATATACCGAGTTAGCCAAAAGTCTGGAAACTGTCTTATTGTAGGAATACCAATGGTATTAGCAGAAAAATAACCCATGTAGGGCATATTAGACTGTTTTAGCTACATTTGGCATATAAAAAAATAATTAATTTAATTATCCAAATTCGCATAATTGATATTAACTATTAATTTTTAAATAGCACTCTTGTACTTGATGCCTTTTTCAAATCTGCATAAAATTCCAGATATAAAATAATTAGCTGACCTGTAATTAATATTGAAATTTCCTGTTTTGGTCGATATTCCAATGTCCGATCTACCCTGGTGCTTTAGTTAGAATTCTTTGGGGCGTGGCATAAAAACCAGTTATAATAGAAGGCAAGTACCGCCTGCCAAATTTTCATTGTAACTCGTTGGTTTCAATAATTATTATGCATCATTTTATTAACTAGGAAACGTTATCATTTTTAATTTGTCAATTAAAAGTTTTACCCACGTTTAGATGTCAAATAAATTTATTTTATGTATTATTCTTAGTTATTTAATTAAACTTAAATTTAGAAAAATTTCTCGAAGTTGTCCTAATGTGTAATTCCATTAAACACCAAATTACTGCAATACAATCGCAATTAAGTATAATAGGTATTTATTGTTATCGAATTCAGTAATATTTGAGAAAGTCAAATCTAGTTCTACCATTTCAATTAATAACTTGTGATTACTTAACACAGAAAATAATAAAAATTCGTCATGGAAATTAATTTATAAAACCTATTTTTAACGGTTGTAGAAAAATAATTTTATTACATAATGGCATACTGTGCATGATGATGTCTACAAGGTCGATCTGTACTTTTTAAAACATCTTTAACATCTATCAAACTTGACTCAACAATTTACAGTTTACTACACATAGTGATATAAGGGTTTTTCTCTAACTGAATTATCTCTACGTTTTTTATAATATCAACTGTTTTATTTAAATTTTAATTTATATTGTTATATAAAATGTCAAATTGAATTTAAATTCTAAGCAAGGTTTTATACT
Organism: Phrixothrix hirtus; assembly: GCA_024586415.1. Classification (NCBI taxonomy): domain Eukaryota; kingdom Metazoa; phylum Arthropoda; class Insecta; order Coleoptera; family Phengodidae; genus Phrixothrix; species Phrixothrix hirtus. Next base: position 4,325 of record JAHWXV010509099.1, on the reverse strand, counting down.
GCTTTAAGTGTTTAAAGTGTTTATTAGTTACATTATAAGATTTAATTTACTAAACTTACAATTGAAAAGTTTTTTTCAATCTTTCTATTTATAAAAAATAGTATTAAAACTATAAAAACTGCAAAATATTGTACTTTTTTTGTAAAAGGGAAACTGCTGATGTGCACCGCGCTGGCATAACGCAGCAAATTAAAAATGCTAAAAAATAACATAATGTAATATAACCTAACAATTTACTGGTGTCGTCTACTCTTTTAGCGGTGCAAATTCAAAATTGTATTTGAATGATTAATGAAATCAGTATACCTATCTAGGATTAATTCTTAATTTTAGATAAATGCTCTCTTTCATGAATCTCTATAACTTTCTCTTTCTATGCTGTATAGTCATTAGTTACACATATACTTTCATAATAACAACAGAACTTCTACAAAAAAAACTGTAATTGCGATATAATTAGAGTTTTAACTAAGAAATAAGTATCTAATAGTTGGTGATATTTTTATATTAAATTTTTTATTCTTACCCGTATAGGATGCTGAAAAAATAACAAATCATCGATATTAACATCATACTGCCCTATTCAGTTCTTAAAGATATGGAAGTTGTAAGAATCAAATTTAGAATATTTATTATCAAACAATTTTGAAATTTATAATAATAATTTGATAGAAAAGCAAGTTTAAAATCATGGTCAATAATAATTTTTATTGAAAATGGTCAAATAAGTGCTTTTTAGGAATTTTTATTTTTAATTTTGTACACAATGATCTTCATAAAAACATAAAGATTCATAAAATGCACATATTTGATCATTTTCAATAAAAATTATGATTAATAGCCTTATTTTGAAAATATTCGTTTGGGAACGACATCATTATGTAACGATATTAACTTTAACAACTTTTTATTGAAATCCTATTTTGTAACTGAATTGTTAAGATTTAATTCTTCAACTACAATAATCGATGTTTTTAACTTTGATAGTAACAAATGAGTAATACCTTCACACCAAATGCTAAAAATTTGAACTAATATAATGTATGTATAACATAACCACAACGTTTATGTAAACATTTGTGAGCTGAATGTACTAATAGTGCAATTAATTGTGTGTGTGCTAAAGTTATTGGGAAACAATATAATTTCCTAAAGATGTCGGTTAGTATATTAAAAGGATTGCTAGAACCTCTTAATTGGCGAAGCAAATGCCTATTTTCATTTATGAAAAACAAAAATACAAACGTGGGAACCAATTGAATTTGTTGGTATCACATTCTTTGTTGTTGTGCCTCCATTTATCAAATTAAAAAAGATTTTGAAGCTATTAAATCTCTAATAACTTTATTTTTAACCTCACTACTGAATTATCATTTATTTGAAATCAAAACTGAAAACGTCAAGTAAAATTCTGTAGGTATAACGACATTAACGACAGCTTTTAAGATATCATTACTAAACGACTATATCTAACCTCACAGTCATAATGTAACTACATCGTTACGAGTTACAAATTAAGAAAAGTCATTACAGAATGACAATCAACGCTAAACGACATCGTTATGAGTTACAAAATACAGGTGTAAATATGATTTTAAACTTACTTTTCTATTAAATTATTATTATAAATTTCAAAATTGTTTAAAAATAAAAACTCTAAATTTCATTCTTAAAACCTCCATATCTTTAAGAACTCACGAGATCGGATTATTTCAACATTTTTTTCATGTTCAGGGGTGTTCCTGAATAGTGCAATATCATGTTGATTCACCATTTTTGCAGCACCTTGTACATGACAGTCAGGCACTATTAATTAGTATTTTGTAATTAATTCTTGTTTGATGTCGGAACAATTCTAGTGAATAATTCTCTATTTTTTATATTATTTATATTATATGAAAATAATTTTAAAAGGGGTTCAAAAAGGTTAATACTTTTAAATAAACAATGTAAATGTTATTCTTTAAAATTTCCATGACTGCTCAAACTCTAAAAGTGTTAGCAATTTATTCCAAAATTTGAATAGAAAAAGTATCAAATAACATCAAAAATGTTATAAATAAGCTTTATTTTAATTAATTAAAATGTAGTAAAAAACCAAATTAACAATTACGGTCAATCCTTGTTATGTGACAGGATTGTGTCCTGAAAAATTCACTAATATGAAAACATCAAATACTAAAGCATTGATCTGATATATAATCATTGCCAATGTTTTAGGGACACTTCCTTATTTCTAAATTATCTTGTGTCGAACTGAATCAAAGCAGCCTGAAATGGTTAGGTACCAAATTTAACAAATCCAGCAGGTTGGGACACTTTGATATGGAAAAAGTCCTGATTATTTTTGATCTATTTACTTAGCGTTACTGTAATATAAACTGATTTTAACAGTGGGACTAAAGTTTGCGCTAACTAAATATTTGTAATTTATTATTTAATGACACATTTAAAAAATTTATTTGCACTTTAAAACTGATTAGATGCTTTAGGAAATGCTGTTCTGTATCTTTTCTTTAGATAGTGCAATACAGCAATATTAATCAAAATTTTTGATTATACCACATATATTTTGTTTGTGTTTAGTTTAATATGAGATCTAATATACAGGATGTCCCCAAAATAACCAGCAATATGAATATTATAGATACTTTATGAACCATAGAACAAAATTTTCTAATGTAATTATTTTCCAAAATGTCTAGTTTTTGAACAAGTTTAACTCTATCTAAATGAGTGCGAATTTTTATGTAATCTACCCACTTATGAAAGAAAGGGCTCACCTTTGAAAACTTTTATTTATCTACATAACTATCTTTAACATTTACACATTTAGTCTAAAGGCTGAATTACATTATACTTTTTTCATCTAGATAATTTTCTAAACTAGAATACAAACTAAATTCGGCTAGAATTTCCCGTTATATTTAAACAAACGTCACAAACAGCTGTTTATACCCAACCTTTCAAAAAATTAAGATATTTATTTAAATGTATACGGCGGTCATAAGCGTTAGGATTTTCAGCAGCCCAAATTTGAGTGTTTTGACTGTTCACATAACCGTCGAGATGGATCCAAGCTTCATCATTAAAGAACATTGTGTTTAAAATTTCCATTCCATTATCAGTTACAAAAGACCTAAACCAACGGCAATATTGCAATCGCTTGTTTAAATCCCAAGGCTGAAGCTCTTGGACTAATCGTATGTGATACGGATACAATTTTAATTGTTTAGCAGCTTTCTGAAGACTCGAATATGACAAACCAACTTGCAAGTGAAAGTTTTCGTAAACTTTTCCGTGGAGAATTGAGCAATCTTGCTCTCACATCATCTAAAACTTCATCTGTCAAGCGAGATGATCGACCACTACATTGTCTGACGCAAACACTACCTGTCTCTCGAAATCGTTTTGCTAGCCTAAAAATTGACAATTTTTCTGGCGAGGAACGCCAACGAATTTAATTTGAAATGATTCTTTTACACTCACATACTATTTCATAACAAAATATTGTTCAAGAATGAAAACCCATTGTTCTAGGGTAAACGACATTTTGTTCGTAAAACCAAGTGAAACGGCACAGCTCAGAGAGAATCAACTCACACTATCGGATCTGTATCGGTTGAGTAGCGCTACCAACTTTGTGTCACAAAACAAAATTTCTCTTAGAAAAAAATACCAGACATTAAAAATTGGATAACAGGACTAAACAATCACTCTGTATAATCGAGTAAAACCAAGCATGAAGTCAACACATCGTCCATTTGTTACTTTGCAAAGTGCCATTACGGTATTATGGTTCTTCCAGAAACCAGATTGCACCTGCAGAATATCTTTATCACAAATAAATTTGTACACTATGTCATAATCCAAGAGTTCTAACATACTTACTATAAATAAAATAAATGGTCAGCACGATGTTTAACGACAAATATAAAAGATATTATTATATAATATACAACAAATAGAATACTATAAAATTGTGTATTAGTGAAAATTGCATCAAATGGATACAAAAAAAACACCTGTGAATAAAAGAACCTAGCAATTTGTAATGTAGCAAAAGAATATAATAGAAATTATTTTTAAGTTTAACATAAACAAATGTGATTTTATATTAGATATAACTACCCTACTTACATAAATATTCTTCAGTGGTACATGCAATTATTTTCCATTGCATCCAATCGAAAATCATATCCATAATATATCTATGAAAGAAAGCTATAAAAAATCTGGTGTGAGACAACACACGACTTTCTCTTACGCACATAGATATGGAAATAGTGTCCACAAATGATTAAATTATTATTTACGTTTATTTT
>JAHWXV010509055.1:0-11736 GCA_024586415.1 Phrixothrix hirtus | reverse complement strand
AACATTTCTGGAGTAATGGTACCGAAAGCATTTCTAATTCTCATTTTGAGATCTTCGACATCTATTGGTGTTACTATGTATACTTTATCTTTAATGTAACGTCCATGGAACTTGACCACCCCTAGTTATCCATTTGTTTGGATACATCCCATTCAATTGTCGTCTTACCTAAAATAACGTTTATTATGAGTGGAAATAGTTGAGATATTTATAAACAATATTACCAGTAATGTAGAAGGTGGAGGGGCATCATCATGTTGAAACCATTGCCTGTTCAAACAATCAGGAGGAATATGTCTTTGAAGGTTAGGCAATTCGTTTTGTAAAAAATTTAAATACACATCTCCATTTAAATTAGCTTCGAGGAAATAAGGGCCTACTATGTATTCCCCACATATTGCAGCCCACGTATTAACTTTAAACCTATGTTGATGAACGTCTTCTCTCAGTAACCTTGGATTATGATCGGCATAATAGTGGAAACTGTGTCTATTGGCTCTACAGATATTTGAAAACGAGGATTCATCGGTAAACAAAACATTAGAAAAGAAATTTGGATCTTCGCAAATATTCTCGTCCGCTCAATTAAAAAATTGTATAAGATTTAAAAAATCTTCATTTGACAGTTTCTGATGGTATCCGATATGGTAAAGGTGAAATTTATGTTTTTCTAAAACTTTATTTGCTAGGCTCTTCGAACTTTCTATCTCTTTACTAATTTCTCTTACACTAGCATTTGGGTTTCCTACAACTGAAGCCAAAATTCGACTATTTTCATTGCTACATTCGTGTGTCCTGGTAGTGTTTTCATAATTAGCATTTGCTGTTCTTTCAAGTCTCTCTTTAACATTTTCAAAACAATCAGTTTGATGTTATCGTTGCAGATCTTGATTATTCGCCTTGTAAATACAAGTTGCTAGCAAACAATTACCATGAGCTTCTCCTATAACATACAGCATAGCCACTAGTTCTTCTTTGGAATAATTCATGATTTATTATAACAATCACTTTAAATGAACAATTATTGTCTGTCAAAATATTTTAACTTTTGTGATAGGCGCCTACTATGCTAACAACTATGACAAAAAGTAACATTTTCACAAAAATGTGTTTTTTCTCTAAAACTTTACAGGTATAATAAACTTGTAGAGGCCTTAGTGGTGCATCATATGGGCCAATAATATACAGGGTGTTCCATTTCAAATAGTGGAGATTCTTTAATTTTCTTTCCCAGGTTTGCTAAGATTTTTTTCATTCCCTGTATCTCTTATTAAACTTTTCGATACACAGATCAAAAGAACCATTATTACTCTTAAATTACCCAAACGATTGTTTTTTTTTAAATTCACATAACGTAAATATTTCCCAGATTAGCAGTGACGGAAATAGGGAAAAAGTTGTTTTTCTCGAAATATCTACAAAACTGTTAATATGTTCATACTAATGTTTTAATATAGCGTACCCTTAATTTTTCATGTAAAATTCAATAAAGTTATAAAAACATAGCTAGCCATTTAATAAAAGAAAGTTACTCTCTTTCTATGGACAACTGAACACCCTGTATATGTCAAACTCTTTTCAATTTGTGCATTTTAAGGAATTAAGAAACATTATTTAAAGAAAATTCAAGTTATCTCATTTATTAACGTAGATATTGGACTTCCGCGATTAGGTGGACACCCAGTACACTATACACAAAAATAATTGACATGTGTTTTTTATCGGCAACCGAAGCCATTTAAAGGGTAACATTTTTTAAGATCTTTCGATTAATGTATATTTATATATATATATATATATATAATTCCAGTGGCTTACCAAATTGGGGGTAATGGCGTAAAATTTGGGGTAAAATACCCCATACATTAAATATGTCATCTAATTAAAAATTTGATTACAGATTTGAAATATACGTTCAAAATCTTGATTATGTGTTTTTTATGAAAGTTGCACGCCTGCATACGAAGGTTGTACAAAAATAAACCCGTTCTTTCTTAGCCGCACTTTTTAAGACAATAAAGTATACTAAATTCGGTTGTTTAATAAATATATCTATATATTCTGGTGTAAAAGATCTACTGCATACTTCTATTACTTAAGTAGTAGCCCCCGATTAAAATTGGAATGAAATCACAAATTCTTTAAATATCACAAAACGAGATAAATTTATAATATTTCAACGAACTAAATTTTAGAAAATATCATTGCTTTGCATCAGTGGTAATAATGATTTATAGTGTATTTTTGAGTGGTATCTTTCGATAAGTTTTGCATATGTTTTTTTGTATTAAGAGTAATTTAAGTTTAACTTATAATATCACATAGTGTAGATATCTTGATAAATTAAACAAAAGTGCGATATCAAATATTTACCAACTGTTAACAATCAATTTTATGCCCAAAATCATCAACTACTGTTCATAATAAAAATAAAATTTGTCTGACAATGAGGATAGACTTCTATAATTAACGTAAAATATTTTAGAAAATAAATTATTTATATCACTAGTACTGCATTGAAGTATTCCGTTATCTGTGATTATACAAACAATTTACAATTGAAACATTATTATTAAAATATACAGTTCTTATTTAATGCCACGACGAAGCAATACGAATAAAGTGACACTTAATTAAAACAAATACTACCAAATATTAGCAATGGATGACTTTGATTGTGCAATTATTACGTAATTAAATTCAGACATACAACGCGAACATCTCCGGAACGATCAAAAGTACAACCAAAAGTAAATTAATAAAACTGAAAAATAATTAAATTCGACTTCAAATAGGCTAACAATTGGAATTATAATTCGTATTAAAATGATATAAAAGTTTATATTCACGCAAATAGTGAAAATCTTTGCTTTTTTATACCAATCCGATTCAGAGGTATTAATTTTTTTCGTAGGCACTGCAAACGTAAAATATTAGTTTCGTTTGATTCTGCCGGTAGGAAAGTGGCTCTTACTCGACAGGGTTATAATACTTTAAAGGTAATTTGCGAACAAACACCATCGATACAAATTCTGAAATTTTAGATTTAAGTAGTTCTAGCTAGCCTTCAACCAACGTATTACTTCCGTTTGAATCTACTCGCGGGAAATTAGCTTTTGCTCAACAGGGTTATAATCATTTAAAGGTAGTTTACAAACAAACGCCATCAGTACAAGTTCTGAAATTTTTATTTAGGTAGTTCTAGCTTGTCTTCCGCCAACGCATTACTTTCGTTTGAATCTGCTCGTATGAAAGTGGCCTTTGCTCGTCAATGTTTCTATTTTTAAGGATAGTTGTCGATCAAATGTCATCGGTATAAATTCTGAAATTTTATATTAAGGTAACCTTAATTATTAAATAATTAGTGCATAGGGTTTCTTTGATTTTGCTTGTAATAAAGTTATTGTTTTGGTTGCTAAAGTACAAGGAATAGTTAGTGAGTTTGCTAGTAGTATTTATGCTCAGGAATTGAATTTGCAAATACGGAAGGGAATGATAAAATTTGCTGAATGGTATAAATTAGTACAAATTCATGTGTTTCTATAACTGTAATTGTGTTATGTTTAGTTACCAATTTTATGGTTTGTTCATGCCAGCTTAATATAAAGCTAGCATGAACTCTGAGTTTGACATGATGGGCGCAAGATACGTAATTATTTGTTATGGTACAAATTAGTACAAATTCATACCTCTCTAAATCTGTAATTGTTTTTGTTTTTATTCTCAATTTCATGAAAGGCACGTGATACAAAATTAATTTTAGTGGTATAAATTAGTACAAATTCGGTACAAATTATTGCAATTGGTCTGCTGTGATTCTGCCAGGATGTTGCTGCTAGCTTGACAAAAGTACTTATTATAGTCGTCCAGAGTGAATTACAATTCACAGATTCGACACGTTTTGGACAACTATATATGAGATCGATAACTTCAACAAATTTAAAGCAACATATTTTTAAACACCTTTAAACGCTATAAACTCCGTAATTTGAAATTTTGTAAAAAAATATGTAAATGTAAATATCTTTAGAGCAATTCACTCTACATTTTGTAATCGGAAAAAATTTAAATTTTTGATTTTAAGTTTTATCATAAAATCTGTGAGATTTTAAAAAAAAAAGAAAGATCAAAAATATTAAAATAATTTAATAGATATCGTCCGCAATTTTCGTAACAATTAGTACAAAAATAATAGAGATGTAAGAATTTTCTTATTTTATTATTGTACAACAACCTTAATTACCTGTTTGAATTTATTATCATTTATACATGATTTTTACATTATTGTATTTGTGGAATATTGTAAAAACATAACTTATAAACCGATAACATATGTATGTAATATACATATATTTGGTAAGTTACGTATCTATCTACTGTGTATTTGCATAACTGTTAATGAAGTTTATTAAGTTAAAATTTTAAATTAGTTTGTAGAAAGTGATATAAAGACAATTTTTATTTCACTCTAAATATTAGATAATAAATGCTCATTCAATGCGGGGGAATTAGAATTCGCCTTCGAGACTTGTTTTAAAATGCGTATACGAATTTTGTCGCCAACTAGTGTATTACTTTTTCTATCTAAGTGTACATTTAAATAGAAGCTTTTTATACAGCCATAATTACAAAAATGTTAAATCTTTAATAATAAAAAAAATTTATCTCTGTAATTAAAGTAAATAAATTAATGTTATTTAATATTTGTTATTTATAAAAAGATAAGATAAAGAATTGACAGAATCAGACAAATACATATTAATTAGACGCAAACGTTAACCCAAATAGCAACATAATTAAAAACGTTTATGTTCACAATTATTTTAGAAATAAACCAAAAAGTGACTCATTGATCATATAAATTAAATAATAAATACATTATATCATATTTAAAAAACAACTTCTCAGTTAATTTCTTTTTTAAATATTTTATGGTGCAGGTTTATTTTAAAAGCTTATCTTGTTTCTCGTAGATAGGTATGTAAGAGGTTATATATGTATATAGTATTTGAATTGTCGCTTTATTTATGCCCATTAAAATATGGCAGGCATAGGATTACTCCTACTACCATCAATTCACCATCTAATTTTTTATATAAGATATCAATGACAAAATAAACAAATAAATCGCTTTGTGTGTTAAAATAGTAGGAAAAAATAAAAGGAATAAGCATGCAAGTAGCTACTTAAATATAATAATGATTTAGCAGATTATGACAATGGGAAGCCTGAGAACAATAACCGTTAAGGATTTCAAATTGGAAATTATCGTGACGCAATATTTTTATCTGCCCTTTTCTAATACATGCTATTTTATAGGCAACGGAATTGAAGTTATTAAAAATGAATTATTAGTTAAATATGACATACATTCTATTTGCACGTCTGCTTCACAGTGCGGCATATTGCAATGCGCCCAGTTTTGGTTATTAATTTACGAAGGATTATGGAAGTATTTATTTTATAATTTATAAAATATGAATTTATATTTATGTAAAGAAGGGATAGAGAAGCAAATTTTATAATATTATAGTTTATTCTGGCGAAGCTTCAGTATAGCAGTTCCGCACAGTCAGGAGCAGTTGCAGGAAAAGCATCCTAATTGTTTGCTTTCAAGAAGGCATCCTGTAATTTTTTACGGTCCGTCACTTTATACATCGGGCAAGGATTTTGCAAGCGCATTGCAAGTAGTTTTTAGAGATAATACGGGCCTCAAACATCTTATTCTATGGAGTGACCTTTACATTCCGTATAACCGTAATTCTATTATACCATTTGCTATTTTAAATGTTCGAAAAGAAAAAAGCAATTACATTGATTCCATTCAAATTAAGTAATCAATATTCACCTGTTCAAGAAGTTGACAGTGTTCATTCTTATGTCGGTAAAGTTTTAACAGACTCAGAATTATATTCTCATGTATCTCTGGTGAAGCTTTTAAAAAAGAATTACATATTAAATAACCTTATAACTAATTCAAATGATCAATTCCAACATTACTGATTACGCCAGCTGTGCAAAAATGCATGACTATGGAAAGGTGCCTTTTACAAAGAACATCAAGAAAATTTACTCAGTGTTGTTTTACATTATACTATAAAATCAGTTACAATGCAAGCGACTGGCCAAAAGTACATTTACTTAGAAACTCGAATAGGTCTAAAAGAAATCAAAATAAGCAAATAAACTGTCCACGTGATTTCCCAATAGCTAAACCGATAAGAGAAAAGAAACGATTAGCAGCGAATAAAGTTAAATCAATTAAGTCCATGATGAAATGGATGCCTAAAGTTAAGCAAGAATATTTTGAAGCTGTACTAAGAGAGATGAACCAAATATGACCAAATAAATATAGGATTCTTTAGTATCGCGTTTTATGTTTAAAAATAAAAAATTTAGGTATAGTTAATAATGTAATTGCATATATTGTATTTCTTACATTTTATTGTTTTTGTTATTCCTAATCTAAATTTTGTTATTATCTAATTTATGTAGTTTAAATTTGTCTTTAACTTTAAATATGTAATACCGTAATTGTAATTAGTTACTTTAAAAATTTATATTAAAGTCATGTTTTACATAACATTTGCATTTGATTTTATCTTATATTTTTGTGTAACATAGTATTATCTACCTATCGTGAGCGAACAATCTTACGATAGAACCGTGTTAACCTGTATGATTTTTGCGATGCATATAGTAAATGAGATACAGAGATGGAATCTACCTATATTCAAATAATCTAATTCCTATTTTATTGTTACAAAATATTAAAAGTTCGTTCAATTGTGAGAGGTATTAGTTATGTTAATAAAGTGTTAATGTCAATTAATTTATTTTTAAATAATAAGAAGGAAATTAGCAGGGTTAAACTTTCATAATGATCTTTCTCAAAATGTTATTCCTTATACTTGAACCTTGTTTATCTAGTGCGACGAAATGGCAATTGGCAATTAACGAATTAACGGCATTGACTATGTGCATTGAAAGTAACCAACATCTAAGCGTTCAATAAAAATAAGAAGACTTTTCTATTCTGTGTTAATTTTTATTCGACGTTAGGTCGATGACATTCTTTAAGGAGGTGGTAGAGGAAGCCACAGGAGCATACTTAATGGTATCTATAATACAAGGTACCATGGTTTTTGAGTTATAATTTTTGTGTGATTTTTGCCAGCATCGCACCTGCTTGCATTTATATGAAGATAATACTTTAGTGGTTCTTTGTATTTAGATGAAATATTATTGGCGTAATCTTGAGACATACCTACTGTTTTAATACAAGTTGATACTAAATTAAAAATCGTTTAAGCAAATCAGTTGAATAAAGTTCGTATTTTAAAAATGCGGTGGTTACAGGTGGTAGTTACATATTTGCCTTTATTTTACAAAATACCACTCATCACTAGAGATGTTCAAACAACATTAAAAGTATCGCTATTTGTTCATCTTTGAGATGACCTTATTACATTGGAATTATTCTATAATTTAAGTGGAGTATTAAGAATAATAGTTAATTTTTATGTGTTTTACATACACAAAGCAATATGCTTGAAATCATTTAAATCAATAGAAATAAAACGATTAAATATTCATTATTATTATTTATTATGTTCAAAATGTGCACTGTCGTTTCTGATACAAAATCTGACTTTACGTCTCACTTCAGTTGTGGTCGTTCCCAATCGCAATTCGTTTCTTATTGTTACGGTGGCTGCTACAATTAATACTTCTCAAGTTCTAATTTCTCTATTATAAAACAACTCCTTCGTACTGTCCCAGATATCACAATATATGTCAGGGGATCTAGCTGACCACAGTATTGGGCCATTCCTTCTGATCCACCCAGCTCTGTAATACAAGTCAAACCATTTCCTTACGTAATGACTATAATGGGCCGAGCATCTGCAAATTAAATTGTGGGTTTTCTAATAGTGTTAGAAGGTTATTTTCAAGAAAATGTAAGTAATGTTTACCATTGAAGTTTTCTTGAAAAAAATATGATTCTATAAAATATCTTTAAACTACGTTATAACACTAAATTTAACTTGAGAGGAAGTTTATCTTATTTTATGTAAGTTAGGGAAGTTATAATACCTTCACAATTAAACTTCGCCTCATCAGTTCACAAAATGTTTGCCAAGGAGCTGCCCATCTTCAGTATAAGCATTTAACAAGAAACGGAAAAGCAATTTTTCGTACTGGATCGCTTTCTTCCAGACCTCGCATAGGCGTGTAATGATACGTATGTAATCTTTCCTTGTTTCAAATAGACATACTTTTAATGCTGTTGGAACGTCTTTAGTGGTGAGTGAAGTTTTGTGAAATAAAGGCAAATATGTAACTTCGATTTGTAATCACCAAATTTTTTAAATACAATGAGTATTGGAAAAATGGGATTAAAAGGCAAAAATATCTCGTTAAAGTATTGTCAACTAGTAATTTATCGTTATTAAAAGCAAAAATCATATCGACAAATAGTTCAAACTGTTAAAAATAAGCAAAGTACACTAGGAAACATCAGAAAAATTAATGGAAATCCTAAGGAAAGTGCCATAAAACTGACCCCGAAATTACTTGAATTAACTGGAAAAAAGTGCATCCAGAAACAGTGTCCAATATGTTAAAAAATCATTGTTACAATGGCAGATTACCTAGAAGAAAACCGTACATAAACGTAACAATTCTTAACAAACGAATTTATTTTGCTAAAGAATACATAAATAAAGAAGAAACTTGGTGAAATAATGTTATATTTGCAGACATGCAAATATAATTTTATTTTGAAATTGCTAAAAACTCAAAAAGGTAGTCATAGTCGTTTCTACGGTAACTTCGATTTAATGCCACACAGATCACGAATTGCAATTAGTTGTTTTGTACAACACCATGATTAGGTTTCATGTGTACAATTTTTTGGCGAGTAGGGTTCTACCATACCTCCCCTTATATACTTATTGTTTTTAACAGTACAAGTGCAAGCTGTAACGTTTGATCTTCTATTCTTATTTTTAGAATAAGGCTTATTTCATATATATAATTTGGTTAAAATTGAATAACTGTAAGTTCCGCTTTATTTTTGTCATTTTTAGATAATTTCCGAATTTTCGTTTCCTGCGATTTTCTTGAAATCGGATATATCGATTTTTTTTAATTAACATATTTCTTAACTATTTAATTTCGTTTTGCTCGAACTAAGCAGTTTCTCTAATAAGTTTTCGGAAATCGAGTAATCGGAAGTACTTAAAGTATTAATTCTGAACAACGTATCGCAAAAACTACAAAAATAAAATTTTATATTTAAGTTTTTTACTTTCCGGATATGATATATCAAGAATTAATTAAAATCTAATGATCGGAACTGTCAATTTATTTTTGCAATTTTTAAGTTTTTTGCGATTTTCTCGAAAATTTCTATAACATTTTTTTTAGGCTTGCTAGGAGTATTATGTCTTTAGTACTCTTTAACGTGAACTTAACGATTTTTCCGAAGTTATCACAGAACATCTCCGGAGTTAAGCAGTCTTTCGCATGTCTAGTAACTTCTATAGGTGACTGTTACATTTATCGTTTTCAAAATAACAGTAAATAATAATCTAATCATTTTGGACACTATTTGTATATGTATATACCTAAGAGAAAGTCGTGTGTTGTCTCACAGCAGATTTTTAGAAAGGAATTTGTCAACTATTGAAATGCTAAAATTGTTTATAAAGGTTATTTGTTTAATAATTTCTTTCTTCAAGGCTACATGTCAATTTAATGCCAAATTTGCTTCTATGACGCATTATTGTCCTAAATCTATTAAGTTTGCCATCATTCTTAGAAATAAAATTAACATAGTGTTTATAACATCATCAACAACAACTACAAATATAAAATATAAAAAATGTTATTGAGTGGTATTTACAAATTAACTTGTCACAGATGCAATAGTTTCTACATTGGACGACATACAGAAACTTTAAAACGAGATTAAACGAATACACACATTATCTTACATCCATCATAGGTTTTTCACACTCTGCTAACCATTTACTCGACACTAATCATAATTTCAATTTAGATAACAATTCCTCAATTTCACACATAGCCGATAAAGGTTTAAAACTAAATAATTTAGAACATCTACAAATTACCAGAAGTTAACAATAAGCTCCAAATTTACTTCTGAACCAATATCAGAACTAATATCATAAGTCTCTGCAACGTTTACTACTTTGTTTATTAATTAATAGCTCTTGAATTTTATTGTTATATTCACCATTTGTCTGTCCCTATTTTAGATAAGAATTTTAATTCGTGTATTCCAATTTTATTTTTAAATTTGTTTAATTAATTAATAGAAATATTTTTAATTGCTTACTTTAGATTTTATATTGTATTTGATTCTTATATTTTAACCTACAAACTTTATCTATATACAAATATTAAGGAACTGCATTCAATTAATTGCTCCATATCTAGATATTTTTAAAAAACGACAACACTGTTCAAAAAGGTACAAAATTGTATCTTAAAACATTTGACAGATATTAAGTACTCAGATTGATGGTTAACATTAATGTAAATGTAAATCTAATATATTTGTGTCGTTAAATTTATATACGTAACGCCTCAGAAATTTGTAAGTATGTACTTACAATAATCTCCAAAACTAATGTCGCAAGTGAAAGGCATCGTCAGTTCTCGGGTACGCTGGCGAATACATATACGGCATACATTTACTTTTAGGTGGCTAGATTTTAGGACCCAATAAACACTCTCATTTTTGCATAGTTCTATTTTTCTCTAATCGGAAATTCAATACAATTCTGCGACTGATATCTCATTGATTAATAATAGTAGCGACGAAAATTGTGCATATGTGTAACGTCCCCAGGTATGCTAAAAATTAGTATTTTCATTTTGATAGATATACTGTTAAAACACCAAAAAGATGCTAAGGTATTTTGTAGATAATAAATTTAAAAGAAGATTGCTGAAAATTGGAAATTAAAATACTAATAAACATATGAGATATTAGATCGCACAATTTTGACCCAAAGGTTTTGCATCTTTTTGTGATTTATAACAGGCTATTGACTATTGCCCACAAAGTACGCCCGCATTTATCCCTAGTTGATTTACAACTAGTCAGGGTACTTTAAGTTACAGAACATTCAATAGTATTTTGCAGAAAATACAAATTACGGAGCATTTAATATCTTCGATGTTGGATACCGTAATCTGTACGCTAGAAACGTAGCGAGTTTAAAAAAATCGTTAGAGCCGTTTTCGAAAAAATTGCAAAAAACCTAAAAATCACTAGAATAAAGTGGCACTTCCGGTCATTCGATTTTAACAAAATTCTTACAGGAAAGTGCCAAGGTGGGAATAGACTAATATATAAAATTTCACTTTTATACGACGTTTCGTTTTCGAGATACTTTGACAACAATGTACACACACACACACAACACACACACACACACAACACACACACACACGCATACGCACACACCCCAATGCGCACGCGCATGCGCACGTGTAAGCGCACGCGCACGCGCAAGCGCACGCACACCCGCACGCGCACACGCACACTCACACGCACACGCACACCCACGCACACCCACGCACGCAAGTACGCACTCACGCACACACGCACGTACTCACACTCACGCACTCACGCACCCACGCACCCACGCACCCACGCACACACGCACACACGCACACACGCACACACGCACACACGCA
>JAHWXV010509039.1:0-12865 GCA_024586415.1 Phrixothrix hirtus | reverse complement strand
CTTCCTTGGGTTTTCAGTTTTATTAAGCCTTCCGTTATTCTTTGGATTTTAAAATTGAGACTAATTTGGCATCAGTTCGTCGTACGGGGTTTCGCTTTGTTTTCTACGGCTAATTTGAAACTTGAAAATCAGGGCAATTTCGCAAGAATGCCACTTCGTTCGTGAATTATGCTACTTCGATTTTCAGTGTCCCGATTTATGAGGATAGCGATTTGTATTTAAAACACACTCCCGAAACTTTAATTTTAAAATGTTACGTTTGTGCTTGGAGACTTTTAATATCAGATGGATGTAGTTGAATCTGAGATTAGCTCGAGTACTGCACTGTTCGCAACATGCGATCATTGCCGCTGGCGTCTAAGAGTTTTTAACGTAACTCCTTCAATGTTTACTTCACCAGTACCCAGCACAAGATGATTTTTCTATGTGCGATAGGCATTTTATATTTGTTTGCTGGACTCCTTCCAACTGGAATTTGTACCAATCATGTAGCTGAATTTCAAATTTAAAATTTGTATAGGATCTGTGATGTTTTGCCGTTAGAGAAAGCGTAAGTTTGCGTTGCATCTTTCGTGGAAAGTTTTTTTTATTGCAATGCCCTTTGTGTTGAAGACCTTAACTCACGACTTTCATTTAGGATATTGTAAGTTTTATTAGTATCTCACTATACTTTAGAAGTTTTTAAACTTTCTAGATGTTACTTACATTTACCGTTAGTTAATATTACTGCAAATAAAACAAATTTTTAGAAAAATAAAATATTTACAATTTATTTAACTTTTCTATGTTAGATTCGCGATAATTTATGTAATAATTACGTGAATCTAACAGTATGGAAAGTATTTCTAAATATTTATATAGTAAATTGTGAACCCAGTGCCTATGTTACAATTGATGAACGGTTAATAGGATTTCGCGGTAGATGCCTACTTAGAGTATATGTATTCAATAATCTGAATCAATACGCCCTCAATATTATTATGTTATGTGACGTGTTATTAAAACATAATATCAAGGCTAATCCATGTCGCGGAAAATCGACCCAAACTAATGGAGAACCTTTAATAGATTACTTCGTCAAAATTGTAATGTGGTCTTTTCCTGTGCTCAAGTTTCGCTGGTAAATGAGCGTCCTAAACGGTAACACGCCCTTATTTTGAATTAACTCGCGTTTCGCGTCTAAAACAAAAAGATTCCCATCCCAATCTTGCTGTTAGTATGTCCTCTTAGTTTTTTGGTCAGTATTGCTTAATTCCTATAAGAAAAATCGATAGCTCACTTATCCTAATATTTTATTCTTTTAGGTAATGGGTCCATTCAACGGTGCACCAGGGGGTGCACTCGACTTAACTTTTCCAGGGTTCAGTTCTTTATTTTGAATTGGTGTCGCTGGCTAACTAGTTGGAAAGTACCTTACCAAATGTAGCCAATAATTTTACCTTACCTTACATCCGTAATTGACTATAGTTATTTGACCAATAAATTTAATCCACACAAATTTATAGATATCTAATCTTTTATTTAGAAATACCCTATATGTTTTAAACAATAGCATGCAACATCTCTTTACCAAACATAAATTCTATAATAATAAACTGCCTTTCAAGTTCAACGACTGACCGTGTATATAAATTTGTAATTAAACACCCAAGTAGTTATAAAGCTGACTTTATGTTTACTTGCAAAAATCTTGAGCACTATGTATCCCGCTGGAAACGTGGTGTTTAACCTACACATTTTTTTAAATTTTTTAACGTTCCTAAAATTTTGGTGTTTCAAATTTTATCACGAATCAATTCAAAGCGTTTTACCTGTTTTACCTTTACTCTAATTAAGCTTAAAACTAAAATTAGAATTATTATCACACACAATTAATCTGCAATAAAAATTTCTTTCATAACACCTAAAACTAGTTATGTACTTTTTAATACAACACAACGAATGTTAATGCTTCGCGCATCACCCTTCTTTAAAGTAATGTATGAAGATCAAATTAAAGGCAGTTGGTTTTTTAATACAGAATAATTCACTTAAGTTATTCGATTCTTTCCTCAGGTGACTCAATTGCGATGAAATGTTTAACCTTCGTACTCGTTCTCTGAGGTCAATTAGTTATTTTCTCCCATATTTTAACCCTCCGAAAATGCATTATCAACTAGTTTTAATTGTTCCAAGTTGCTTAACCATTGCATCATTTCATTGCCTGTATTCATACACCGATTGCCTTATCAATCTGTTGTAAGTTTCTTGGTTACTTTTCCGACGAACTTGCAACCTAAACAATGTTTTTGATTAACAATATCTTTTCTTAGATATTTTAATATGACTTTTCGGGATTTACTGCACTTGCTGCGATTAATGCTTGGTTTTCACAAACTTTTATCATTATTTTCAAAGTGACGCCACCCCTTCACTATTCTCAAACTTTCTCACCCAATAACTGGCTCTTACTTTCTTTACGTGATTTACACATGTTTTACCTTTCATGTGTTCCATAAAACCTCTTTACTGCTTGCAGGTCGACAATCAAAATGGATTTACTCTCAAACGCAACTTGTGCGTCTTATCGTCAAAACGGCACTCTTCAAGTTTTCGGCAATTCTTAGCATGGCTTCCTTTCTTACATTTATGATTGTTTCTTTTTCATTACCTGACTTAAGTTTGCCGCTCGCGCACTAACAATTCCCGGAAATATTTTCATCTTTACTTAACACACTAATTTAAATTTCACGATTTAGCGCGCGTTTGTATGTTTATCTTACATCTAAAAAAAAATTATCTACAGAACTGCATAGTCAATTCTGCAATTTAGTCGAAAATTATAATTTTAAGTCTCCTATGTCTTTATACTTATAACTATCGAGTGCGTTCAAATTTCATATACACTCATTTTTTACTCATTTTTGTACCTTGTATTTTTAAATATTCTTTGACAAACAACGAGATGTACAAAATACTCTCCGAACCAATTTGGAGAAGTAAACGTAACACTAAAATTGACCATTGGTTCAGCAGTTTCACTCTTTGACGAACGAAATACAGCTAATTCCTTACAAATTAACTGTCGTTAGCACAATTCGTAGGATTAAAACACAGATACCTCCAGAAATACTTGATGTCGAGTTTGGACCATGTGGAACATCAGAGGCTATTTAAGATAGTAATATAACACTAAATTTTCTAAAAATCGTCTATGCACACTGAAAATACAATAAATCCTATTAGATCAAAACCAGAAATTATACACACCTACAATTCAATAAAGCGTGCCTTACACACATTTGATCAACTGAATCAAAGCATGTGCTGTAATAAATAGACTAACTGTTGCCGACATTGTGTCTTTTGCAACATGGTAAACGTTGCAATTATAAAGTCGTACATAATTGTCACTATAATTTAACCAGTAGGTATATGAAACCGAATTCGGGACTGCAGTGCATGTTGAGCTTTATGAACAGTTCACCAAGCCTTGGCAAGAAACTAAATTCCAATTTACTTTGCTCTATATAAAATTTAAAGAATCTACTTCTTACGCTTTGGAAGGGTATAGTTCAAAGTTGATCCTGTGACCTGCAATTTACAGGGAAAACGCACATACTGTACCCAGTATGCTGAAGAAAAATGATGACTAGAACTTACTACTATAAGATTTCCCCAGCACTATGCGGAGAACAACAAATAAAGCTGCGTTTGCAGTGTAACGAATCATATGATAATTAATCTAATGCTATATCCCAATGCATCTGCATTTGTTATTTTTAGTAGTATATAATTAATTGACAGTGTTTTTCAATGGGAGAATTTAATTTCTGTACAAGTTGTTGATTTAACCTACCGTTGATATTTATCAACTATTTCTTAGGGTTGGTATTGTACAATTGAAAGTTGTAATTATAACAGTTTATTATACACGGGGAAAGCCAAAGCTTTTAGCGGGAGGTACGAATTTAGTTTCCCGCTGCAAAACTATTATAAAATATTAAAAGAGCTATAATAAGGTTAAATAAATTTAAAATAGTATGCAATGGCGGCCGTCTCTGATAATAGCTTGTTTGTTGGCTAATAAATAATTTTGTTAAAAAACCAAATCTGCTTATTTATGGTTTAATATAATTTATCTCAGGCTGTAAGGTATTTTAACCCCTCACTTGCCTTTAGTGCAATCTAAACTTTCTAATGTGTTACTTTATTTTGAATAAGTATATTGTGATTATTGAAGTAAAAAATAACTGACACAATTTGATTAGTAGAATTAGATTTAATTACTGAAAAAAATTTACGATGTCAGAATATCTATACATTATACAATTAAGAATTTTCTTATTTGTTTATCTTCCCTATTCTGTGTCCACATGAGAGAGTATCATACAACTTATATGATTGAATTTAGCATCTAGTGAAGATGTGCAGAATTTATTTTACGTGACCGCAGTTCCCTCCCTTGCGAACCGGAGAAGTCCTTCCACGCTTTTCTAACTTTTTTTAGTATAGAATACTATATTTTGCAACAACGTATATTTAAATAATAGTAGATTATATTGCATGCTGCGGAAAGGGGCTGATGAGGAGGAACGGCGTTTGGAAAAAGTTTCAGGGGTAATACGTAATTTTAAATTTTACCTTGCCATTTAAGTTTGGAACCTCTTTAGACATCAAAACGTCGCCAAAAGGTATGGCGCGTCACTGGGAAAGAGGGGCAATTGCAGTTCTTAGCCATTTGCGGTGGATACAAAAGCCAATTTTCTGCCCCTATGACGTAATATACTAATATATGTAGTTATCTGTAGTTATGTGGCTCTCTAGAAAGTCAAAGCTTCTCATTTTAATTTGTTTAGCCTTATAAACGTGTATTCCTTTCTACAACGTATATAAGAATCATAAAAACGGCTATTCGCAAGCATAGTAGTCCCCTTATAAGTGTATTGCATCCTTTGCAACTAATTAAATAAAGTCAAATGTTGCTAAATTTTAACCGTTAGTTTCCACCTTAATTTTTAAATTTGAATTAGTTGATTGGCTTAATATAAAGACTAATGCATTATATGTCTTCGAATTTTATCAATTTCATCAAAAGTTTTTAATAAAAGCATTATTAGGTTTTAATAGGGATGGGCTAATGCGATTCAGACTTACTGTTTATTGTCACGTATAATGAAAGGACTTACTTAAGGTAGCAAATTATCTCAAAGCTTTTACTGTATCTATCGTTCTAACTTTCTCTTTTCCATCAAACCTATATTTTCTATTTATGAATAGCTGGTAAACTGTGAGCATCTTTTAAACGTAATGTAGAATTTTAAGCAGTGTCCCAGTTTTGATGAAAAATAATAAGCGTTTCCTTAACGTTTATCTAAATTTCAAAAATTTGTAATACTTCTATACCAGTAAAATATTTAATGATAAATTCCTTTATCTACACGAATATGGTAATAAAATAACAACATAGAAAAGACGACTTACTATTTTCGTATAAAACTATGTTAAATATTTCTTAGAGAAATGTAACCATTCTTATAAGGGCATTTACAGAAAATGTAATGGTATTTTTAAAATAAGGTTTTAAATTCGAACTACTTACTTCAATATAAAATTACATTTAAAAGCTATAAATATTCATCAGCATATGCATTTTTCCTGAATAAATACAGAAATAGTTGTACAACAGAGTGCTTCTACAATATTCTAGTTTTCAATATATAAATAATTATATGCACCTATTTTTGGTTGCAATTAAAACTACATTCAATAAAAGAATTTAATAATAAAAAACAATAATCTTGAGTGAATAAATATTTTGCTCTAAAAAACAGGACTGCCTATGTAGTAGTGGGCTCCCAGGGTATTTTAGTTTTTAATGTGTATATAATTATAAACAGTTACCTTTCTGTAGGATTAAAACACCAACAAGAATGAACAGGAATATTCTGGGTGCCATTGTTAATATTCACAATCACTTTCTGGTGGTATACTGGGTAAAGCAAAAGAACTAATGCGCTAAAATAAGCAAATACTTGACTTTATATATGTAGCTCACTCTAAGCACAAAATTTTCACATGTGGAGACATCTCATTGGCTAGTACAGTAACTGGGCGTTTTGCGCAGTGCATATTAATATGTATTATAAACGTTAAACGGTTTTTCTGATTTGTTGGATAATGACACATTTATGCATTGATCGCTAACAATAGGTGTGTTTTAGAGAAATGCAGAATGGTATAGGTATAGCTTAATTATCACATATAAATTTTTGCATTATTTAAATTATCTATAAGATAATGATAAACCATTGAAATAAATCCAATTTGGCATTAAATATGCTTTTTGTTTGATTATTATAAACTGTAGCAGTGCTTGCGAATGATACTAAAGCCTATGTGTAATTACCCAATATGTAGAATAGTTTTTCTAGGATAAGGTTCGCAAAATGAAACTAAATTTATGTCTATTCAGTTTTGTAGTTTTAACTTACCATTAAATTTAAATAATCAATATGGTTTCAAGTAACATATTTCATAGTTCCTGATAATTAAATACGGTTCCACTCTATTTCCCAAAAAGTAAAAATGGAAGAATTTCGTTCTAATTTACCATTTCTAATACATAATCGTTTTCTTTAAAGTACAATCGGCCCTTAAATATAGAGAGACCTAGTACTAGTTGCAGTTATTTAACATAAAAATACAATTAGGTACTAATTTTATAGCGAAACACTTAACTCGACTGTATATGATGCTTTATGCGACTTTTAGAATTCTAGTCACTTTTGTAAATGATTCAGCCCGTTAGTTAATGCTTAATTAGGTTTTATTGGTTATGGGCACATTTCACTGAAAAGTCGCTTGCTGGTTATAACACACCTACTATTCATTCGAGAGTTACTATTTACTCTAAATCTCAACTTTGAAATCATTTTTAGGAAGAACTTAGACCATTAGGTGTTGCTAAATTATTTTTACTTTTGGCGATCGGCATATTTCGTAGAACAGTAACATTCCGCACACCTTTTACAGTTCCTTCAAGAATTATCGCATTCTTTAGAACAGTTCGATATTTTAGAATAATTTTTAGAAAACTTTCTGATCGATGGATATTGATAAGTTATGTCTGACTCTTAGTACCCAGCACTGCATACCGAATAAAACTACTCTGCAGTTCTAATGAGAGTTTGCCAGTTCTAGTAGTGTTCTATGAGCTACGTCCATCTTTAGAAATATATCCACCCATTCCATATTGTTGCGTCACGTTTACGCTTAGCCGCTTGCACGTTTTGCTGAAAACTAATATTTTGAACATTTTATGCAGCTCTTTGGTTAGTTGTGGTAGAATTCCCTACCTAAGTATCATTTATAAAAAGTTTTATGTAGAGGTTCCATCCTATAAGAAATTTGGGTTGCGAATTAAACGAAATAAGTAAAATTATAAAAACGTAGTCTTCCCGTACTTTATTAAATATTGTTTGCTAGTATGCGTCAAACGTTTCCGAATATATAAAATTTTAATAATAAATTCATTTTCGTAGGCCTAAGTCTAAAGAATAGAAATTTTTATATAAAAAAGGCTATAAATGAAATACAGAAAAATTACAACTTACAGCTTAAAAACTCGTTCGTTAGCTCCTAAAAACTTAAGTGTCACGATGTCATAAAGTGGCATATGGTCCAGGTCGACCAATAGTTGAAATTTAAAAGAGTCAAGATTGACTAAAGCTAAATAACAGGATAAGTTTAAAACAATATAAACTTGGAGTACCTATTCAGATTATAGAAACTCAAATTAGTTGATCAGAGTAAAATTGAAATTTTAATCCAAGTTATGTGTGCTTATAAAATAGAAATTAATAATACTGCACTAGTTTGAAATAATAGATGAATTAAGTTAATATAAATAATTAGAAGGTTAACAGCTAGTAAAAAGCTAGACTTTTATAACAATTTTATTTCATTACACATTTTAATTTCAAGTTTTAGACAACGCATTTTTCCGTTTAAACAATATTCTTTAATTTCATTTTAAGCCGCTAGATAGCAATACCGGTCACATCTTGCTATTTTATTATTTTCTCTTACCTGTATTAAATATAGTAAAACTGTTTTTGTGGAAAATTTTTGATATCCAGTTTTTAGGGATAATTCGCGTTTCTAGGTCCCCTGAGTTAGAAAAACATATTTTTAAAAATTGGTCTGTGTGTAGGAGTGTGGTCAATGTAGCTCGAAAATCAAACGCAGAACAGTAAAACTTTATATTTAAGTTTAGTACCTTCTTGTCGCGCCTTAATAAGAAATTTGTTAAAATATAATCACCGAAGGTGCTACTTATTCTTTCGGTGTTTAGGTTTATTGTGATTTTCTCGAAAACGGCTCCAACACTTTTTCTAAACTTGCTAAGTTTCTTACACCTGTAATGAATACTGTTTTATGCGAACTAATCGGTTTCTCTGAGGAAAATCTCCGGAGTTAAGCAGTGTTTCGCGTGTCAATTTAATTGGATGAGTCACGTTATCACTATCGTTCTCAAAGTGAATACAAATTAAAATTTTAACGATTTGTGTGCATTACTTATATGCTAATTACTTTTTAATTAAATTTATAAATTATTTTTGCTCTATATGGGTTTAAAATTTAATTGTAAAGGTGTTACTACATGTATATAGGAAATTGGAAATGGGTTCATTATTTATGCTGTTAAATTAATTTTAAAGTCTTCAGTGTAGCTGTATAGGAAAGTAATCAACGTCGGTAACTTCAAATTAAATTTAAAATACGTAAGAAAGGTCGTGTATTGTTTCACACCAGATTTCTTCATTGTTTCTTATTAACAGTAAAAAGTTGGATTTCAACATTTATTAGTCGAATGTTTCGACCATCAATCAATTTAAGATTATTAAATTTTACGTGGTTCTGCCTGAGCTCATAAAAATCTACCTTTACAAGCTGTTAACCTTTTAATTGTTTATACTAAATTTTTACATCCGCTATTTCGAACTACTCGAGTAAGTATTATTAATTTCCATTTTATAAGAACAAATTAGGCCCCTTGAAATTTCTGTTTGGCTCTGTTCGACTAATTTGAGTTTTTATAATCTGTACTGTAAACTTGTATTGTTTTAAACTTATTCTATTATTTTGTTCTAGTTAATTTTGACTCTTTTAAATTGCAAATATTGCTCTACCTGGAACACATACTGCTTTATAACACTGTAAAGTTGAGGATTTTAGGAGATGATAGAGAATTTCTTCAGGTGAAAGTTGTAATTCTTCTATATTCCATGTACACCCTTTTTTATATAAAAATTTCAATTTTTTAGTCTTATGCCTATGAAACTGAATTTATTATTATAAAAGTTATATTCGAAAACGTTCTGCCCATATTAACAAACAAAATGTAGTAAGGTAGGGGAAGATTAAGGGTTTACAATTTTATCTATTAAATCATTCTTTATTATTTGCAATCAGCATGAGATTTTGTTAATTAGTGAGATGCTGGACACGTTTTCTGCAGAGCTATTGAGGGTTCACTATTTCTAGTTATGCTGTATGCTATGTAATCATTTTAGGGAGGCTTCCGTCTATTGGATTTTTCTGAGTCGTTTTTACTTTTTTGCGGCCAGTGCAATGCATAAAACAGTCGGAGGCGGGACATCTTCTACATGTGTTTCGGGAGTTTTAGTTGTCATTAGCAAATGTTTTAACCAAAAATGAATTTGAATAAGGTTTCTTCCTTTTAATTATGCCAAAATCATTATTTATTGTTTGCTATCGGCGCACTTTATAGATAAGTGGCATGGTAAACGTTTTTGTTAGCAATATAAAGAGTTTTTGTAAAATATAATGGAATTCTATGCTTTAGCATGACTCTGAATCTTATATCTGCACATTAAATATTGCTAGATTGCATGTCACTGTAGGTGGATATTGCATTTAAAAGGAAAGTGACATGCATGATATTTTCTGTAGATATAATGAAACATTGCTGTTTATAGTAGTGTATCAGGTGTTTGTAAAAATATTTTTACTAACTCGGTATTAGTAAATCATTTCTTCTGTGGTAGTCCACGCATTTAGTAGGAAAGTAACATGTCGGACCCGTTCGACAGCTTTTTCGAGAGTTTGGGTTAGCTCTAATAAAGTATGTACCTAGACATCCTATTCAGAAAGAGTTCTCCAGCTTGATATTGCTAACTTATTTGCAATATTAGCTGTCAGTCTGACAATTTTTTGGAGAATAGTGTGTAGGACAGTTTCGATAGTAATACATAGGGCTTGCGTTAGTTATAGTAAAGTTATTACTTAGTCATTCATAGACAGGATGCCTGTAATTAAATTTTGTAAAATCATTTAAATTTTGACAAGCAGTACATTTTGAAAAAAGTGATATACCGGGTATTGCATGAAGTTTTGTTAAGAGTTCTTATTAGTGCTGCCAGTCTTCACTGCTTTACAGTACTTTATAGGGACCGTTCAGCCAATTAAGTGATACTGTCAATTTCCACTTCTGTTGATCAGCACAGAAGAGTAGCAGTCCGAACATTTTCTGCATTTATTTCATCAGTTATCGCTACTATGCTATAAGATAGTTGTTAGAAAACATTGAGTTTGCTAGATATCGATAAACTATGTTTCTCTCTCTACGATCAGCATGACTTATCGTAGAATATTGGCATGCTACAATATTCCGCATTTCTAAACAACGTTTGCCAGTTCCAATGATATTCTAGACATTACGATTATTTTCAGAATGATTTCCGTACATTACGTGTTGTTAAATTATTTTCCCTATTGTGATCAGCATGACAGTTTGTAGAAGGGTGGCACGAGCGATAGTAGTGTCAAGAGTTTCTGTTAGCTGCAATAGATTTCTGTGCTTTACAATATTTCTTAGACAGAATGTCGTCCGGTGAGTGATGCTGAACTATATTTCACTGTTTAAGACGCAAATATTGTAGAACAGTGGCGTGCTGGGTATACTCTGAAATTTTTTCGAAATTTCTCGTCTATTCCAATAGATATTGATGTCTACAGATCAATCTTAGTAAGGTTTATGTTCATTATTCCTAAATAATGTTTAACTTTTAGCGGTTGGCATGGCATGATGTAAAAATGGTTGATATAGACGGTTTTTGCAGTAATATAGAGAACTTTCGTTAGCTTTGGTGCTGTTGTCTGCTTTGCGAACATTCTTAGGTAGAGCTTAACCCAGTTTCATGAGATCTTGCTGAATCATATATCACTTGGTGAGCAGTATGTTTTGTAAAGAAATAACATTATAAACTTCTTCTGAAGCTATTTTCGCTGTCGTCGCTAGTGGTGGTAGTGCTGTGTGCTTTAGAATTATTTTTAGAAAGCTAAGGCCCTCTAAATGCAGTTTACCCACTTTTACTCCTGGTGCCCAGCACATTCCATAGAAAAATGGCATTCTTAAAATTACGCAGTTTTTCTGAGAATTGATGCTACTTCTCGTAGAGTTCTGTCCTTTACGCTCATTTATATAAAACTTTACATTTCATGGATATTGATTTTTACAGTCGTCGCCCAACATGACATTTCATAGGCGGTAGACATGTGGTAGTATTTGATAGTTCTTTCGAAAACTTTCTTGTTCGAATAGTATCGTATCGTCCAAGGTTATTTTTAGAAAGGATTTGACCGTTTTCGTAATAATAATTCATTTTTACTCGCGGCGGTCAGCAGTAAAATGATGTGTCAATGGTTTCCTATGTACTAACAAAGAGGAAGTATGTATTCCTCCTTTAACTATGCCCTACCATAAAACCGTTCAAGGAACTAAATAGAAACGAGTGGTAACTTGGCACTACAACCAAATCAAATCAGGTTTAGGTGTAGCTTTCCTCTATAACATCATATGTAGTGCAGCTTTAGCAATATGTGAACTGTTCACTGCTTATTAGATACTCAGTCATGAATTATTCATGGTTGCATAAATTCCTGATACTCCTCGTGACTGACTCTTAATACCTAATATAATGGTTAGAAGCTTTAATTAAAGAATTGTGGCCGAATATAAAACACAGCATACAATGGAGAAATATGTATAACAGAGCACCAATAATGATAAATGTAGAATTTTTCCCTTTAAAATGTAATAAACAATTTTGATTATTTTACACTCAGAAGCATCACCAGTCCGTCCGAGCTTTGAACCTTCAAACTTTATTCAAGGGCAAAGAGAATCATGCTAGTGTGAGAACTCCGTGCGTCCCTAGTAGTGTGAATATAGCGTTTCGGGGACCTTACTTCCCCACCTTTAGCGTATCAAATTCAAAATGTTGCATTCTCTCTCTAACACTTGGGTTTATAAGTCACAAACCTGCTTCAAGCAAACATGTCACCAACACCAACTCAAAAAAAATGACTAAATTCAGTTACAAAGCATATTACAGGGGATATTTGAAGTAAGTCACCAGATTTAGTTATAAAAGAAAATTCTGTGGAATTTTCATATGAGAAGCATGTCTCTAGATTTGGAGGTAAGTTGGAAATGCGTGGGACCGAAGCAATCGGGAAATTTACCATCACCGATACAACGAGGTTTGCTCATAAAACTGTCTAAACTTGAGGCCTTCGTAAAGCATCTCAAGATATCAATTCAGTTATGTCAGAATAACAAACAAGCAACACGGTATACGCGCAATACTCATCTAACAGAAATTGAAGGTGATAAGACACTTGATGTAAGCTTATATATAAAATCACACGTTCCTGAAGAAGCAACACGCTAGGCGGAATTAATAGTTTTGATAGATTAGTAGCTATGCTATACCGGCTCCAGACCACAAGTGAGGTCTACAAAACTTATTTACATGGAGATGATATCAAAATTAAGTTTCTCGGAGTGGAATATGTC
>JAHWXV010508999.1:0-11240 GCA_024586415.1 Phrixothrix hirtus | reverse complement strand
CATCATTCTGAACCTCGCCCTATGATTGAATGCAACGAACAAGTTAAATTAATTAAATTAGAATAATTATTTGTTAATTGAAAGTAATTTTAATTGTACAGTTGTTTTCTAATAAAGGTATTATTATTATTAAGATAAAGGTGGCAATAATTCTAATAAACTTTTAATTTTCTAGCATTCATATTATTTTATAGGTACTTAACCAAATAAATCACAAATACCATAATTTCTACTTTTGAACTTATTTTCGCGCCAATAATATCAAGCCAGCACGAATCTTTACATGCGGTGCTGTAAAACATGGGCTAGTGCCGTGGAAGTGTAAACCTTGTTGATAAATCAAATAGAAGCATTATTGTAATTATAAATAGAACACTTATAATTTACTTATACCATTTTCGTGTTGTTTAGTGTATATAGCTCGGAATTGGTATAACAAATCTACCACCCAAAAACGTGCTACACTCAATGCTACAAAATTTTAGATGCAGTTAATTTACACACTCTCAGATATAAGTATCTAAAATTGCTACATTTTCATATTTCAGTATGAGTATGTATTATAATAGATTTTCTAATTATTTTTTCATAATAGTCAACAAAAAATGTTTAATTGGTAATAAATTTTTAGGAGAATATAGATCATTTTGTCAAATTTTTTATTAGTATTTCAAAGTATTCTTAAGTTTCCGTTGTCAAATATAATCTGAATTTTCTTATGAATTCCTTACTAATTAGACATTTATGTTCAACACCACGAAAAAAATTTAAAAGTCTACTAAGACACGAGAATCAGCTGTTCATTATTTTTCGGTAAAACATGGAAATATAGTAATTCAAAATATTGCTATTCTCATGGGCCACGAATGTTATAAACCAAACACAGCTAAGATTGTATTACATTCAGTATGGAACTGTTTCAGTAATTAATTTATAATATAGTACGTTTGTAAAATAACGTCAAAATTATCACATTTGGCGACGCAGTATTTGATGGAGCACGAGACGATTTATAATTTTAAAGCGTTTATGTTTAAGAGATTTAAATTTTATATCAAACAATTGCCGTTTCATTTAATTTATTTTAATAGTATTTTTTTATTCATCGCCAGCGATTAAAATTTAAAAATCTTATTAGTAGACCATCACCATCATCCGAAGGTTGATTCAAACCTGAAGACAACTATATCAAAAAATACCAGTGATAATCTTTACATCCAGCTGGAACCAAAACTTCAGACCAACGAACTCTCTTAAGACTTTTGCAGGCAGAACAAGTAGAATAATAATAATAATAATAATAATAATAATAATAATAATAGTAGTAGTAGTAATAGTAAAAATAATAGTAGAATAATATAACATCAACTCCGTGGAATTTTAATACGACAAAACAACCAGTTCCTGCTTTACTGCAATCAAGAAAGTTAAAATCTTGATAAATTCTTATTACCAAGGAAGATTTTAAAACATTGTAAATAATAAACACTTAAAATAGTGATTACATAAAACTAATAATTCTCTCACTATAGCTTATCGAAAATTCATCCCAAATTTATACAAAATACTCATTTTAATTACAAGAGAAAGATGGGTCATACTTCAATTGAAATTAATTAAAATATAATTCCTGTATACAAGATGTTCAGATAAAAAAAATTGATCGAAATTTTGGAAGAAAATGAAAAACTATAGCATTACATACGGTCGAAAAGTGTAGTAAAACTTTCAAAAAGTAGATTAGTTATGCACCATATTTCTTATTTCCCACTGCTGAATAATTGTGAAGTTAACCATTTTGACAAATTAAAGTTTCATCGACGACGAGAAGTATTTCGTTACTAGTTATTAAGCCACGCCTGGATTGATAGCTATTATGCCATCAAAAAACAATTCTCTGGATAATATAAAGTTCAAATTCGAAGGAAAGGAACTTTTGGAGTCTATCGCCAAAGTTTAGTCGGAATTAGCTGTTAAGGCAGGTGACCCTTTACGAATTTTAACGAGAACAACATCTTTTGGCCAGATTTAGGAACTTAATATTGGATTTTTCGCTAAGAGGGCAATCTCCTTTAACGTATCTAATTTTCATCTAACCGAAGATTTAAGAAAATTCTGTCACGCCTGGTTTATAATAATGACTAGAAAGCAAAATCATACATTCATCTTCAAAGAAGGATTTGTGCAAACATTAAAAAGTTGATCATAATTTTGTCTACAACATGATGCCGTTTGTTTGAAGCAAGCCGCAAAAATCCGAAGAAAAAAAGCATATGGAGTTCTGTAAATATGTTAAGTGTAAATGCTGTAGATTTTATGGTAATAAAATGCTTATCTTTTCATTTACCTTTATTGTTCAGATTTAAATTTCTGATTACCTTAAACCCACCCAATTTTGACTGGCATTGTTGAAGGTCTATTAATGAATATATTAATAATGTCATCAGAACTGGTGACTACGGTTAAATTGTGTAAAATTAATTATAACTGAGGTAGCGATGTCTCCCCTTAAAAATTTGTGTATGAGATGTAAAGTAATCCTAGTGCTGCGTTTGCAAACTTTAATTCAATTCTGCTTGACTCTGAAATTTCATACCTTTGGGATCCTGTGCATTATGAATAAACGTATTAATACCAAAATCCGGATTCTTAAAATTGTCTTTTGATTACAATGTGAACAATCTTCAGTTTGGCTCCATTTAGTCTCTCTGCAAGATTCCAATGTAAATCTTAATGAGGTGGGGGTTGTTTATGTAGGTTACTTAGACAAAAGTCTGGTGAAAACTCCAAAAGTTCAGGACGGAATGAAATGAATAAGTTAGCCTTTAACCCGGGATTAGTAAAGAGTATGAAGTTAATTAGTTCAGATGTAGTTCTGAATTGGAGAATTCTCAAAAGATAAAAACTAAGAAAACTGGTAACGTAACGATAATTATAAATCGAAATCGGAACAGGTCTATTAGCGATAGATTTCTATCAAAAAAAGCTTGAACTCAAAGGAATATAGGAAACTAAGCACCGGTATGAGCATAATCCAAGAAAATATCTTAAAGCATCAATCATAAATACACACGATTAATGGACTTACTTAATTAAATAGAGCAGTCGTAGGTAACGTAAAAAGTATTGGTAGTTAGAAATGTATGAAAAATTGTGGACACGATCATAACAGGCTATTTTACATTAAAGGCTCTTCATTTCTGTTAAATAAGATGGAAGAGGTGTCATGATAGAGCTTTGCGACTAAATTGCGGGCAGTAAAACAAAATCGAATAACTTGGATACCATTTCTTGAGATTTAAGTGCGGATCTTCAGTTAAATAGACATGGCACACGGCATATAAATTCACAGAACTTCTTTAAGTGTACTCACATTAGTGAATTTGCGTGAAAAGTTAGATTACATAGTGTAGC
The DNA here is from genome assembly GCA_024586415.1 of Phrixothrix hirtus. Classification (NCBI taxonomy): domain Eukaryota; kingdom Metazoa; phylum Arthropoda; class Insecta; order Coleoptera; family Phengodidae; genus Phrixothrix; species Phrixothrix hirtus. The sequence goes on along the minus strand of JAHWXV010508999.1, from coordinate 7,826 downwards.
AGTCAGTTGAAGACTCGTGACTAGTATAAGAAGTACACATATATAGCGGGGAAGTGATATCAGCTGCCAGCTGAACTAACTTTATAAAAAGGAATTTTCAGTGATAGCCTTTTCTATACATATTATCTATCATAAAGAAAGGTCTGCGCCAAATGGAGAACAATTTTATTTAGGCATTTTTTGAAAAACTGTTTTAGCATTAGTTTCTGTATAACCAATAGCTAAATAATGGTCAAAACAATCTATAAAATTATATATACTGCGTATGTAAAATGTTATTGGAGACTTTAAGATAACCTGATATTTTTGCACCAAACTTTGTACTTAGAGCCTTAATGTTAACACAAGTGACATATCGTATGGGATTTGTTCTGTATTCTGATAAATAAGGGTATTTCAGGCGATATCAAATTTTCAAATGATATTTCATATGCACAGCAAATCTAATTTGACAGACCTTTTTGCCCTTCTTTTGTAATTCATTATGCAGAAACATAAAGCAACACCATTTCTCAAAAATTACACTAATAAGGCTTCCGATATGGGGCAGACTTTTTATCAGGTAAGGTATCTCTTTAGATACACAGTATTTAATTTTCATTACTCTTTCGTCATTTTTAAATCCAGAAGATTAATATCAATTTGTATTGTAACAGAATCCTTCCCGAATACGTATCTCTCCTTAATCTGTAAAGCTGTTTCACAACACCTCGATGCATTGTCAATCATTTTATGTAAAATCTGATTCCATTCTCTGCAACCATATTATCGAGGTCCTCAATAATTAGGGGTTTCTCCCGCTTGCTTATACTTTTTTTTAAATAATACTAATGTGCACGATAGAACTAACATCTGGTGACGTAGCAGGTCCAGCATGCGATTCAAGTTTTGATTATGGAAAATAATATTCAGTTTCCTTGCCCTATTAGGCACGTTGTTGTTATAAAACATAAGCGAAATTGCTTCCAACAATATCAATAATGAGCTTGACAATTACTGTCATTGTTGAGTAATTCTGGTTGAAGCTCGGTCGAGGTCAATACATTTTTCAGCAGGGATACGTTTAAAAAACGTCTTCTTCTAGGACAAGGAAATAAAGTAGCAGGTTCCGTGTTAATGTGATGTATGGCATGTTAGAAATTCCTACAGGCGGTGTAACTCCTTCAGATTCGAGAAAATGCTAGTAAGAACGGCGAAATGACTATAGCAGTTCTACCTAAAACGGCTATGGGAATTTCTCCAGCTCGAAGTGTTAACCACTAAACTAATAGACCACCAAACAACACTCTGGTGTCATTTTTATAACTACCTAATATGATAATGCAAAATGTTTCATTGTGAAATAGAATTTTAATTTTCAAAGGTACATCAGATATTCTAAAACTGAACAATGATAAATATTAAGGAAGAACTCTGTTACAATACATATGTTACGAATTGAATTTCGTACCCTTTATTTTTGCACATGATTGTACATTTCATGTAGGTTTAGTTACCTTTTTTGTGTTATTCAGAAATTCTTTCTGGTCTACATTTCAAATTATTGTATTTTTAAATTCATTATATTCCCTGAGCCCGTTCCTGTATTATTCTTTTCAGGAAATATAACTCGGTTTAGCTCTAGGAAATACACTTTATATTGAGGATTTAATTTTGTATGGATTTCATGCAAATTTGCATTTTAAATCATTTAATTTTAGTTTTGCTTATAAGAGGACATTGGGAGTTTCATTTTCACATTAAATGCTTCCTTGCATTTTCTCGCGCTGGCGTAGATTTTTAGAACAAGGCGTGCCTGGGCGTTGCCATGTTTGGCGGTAGGAAGAAAGTGATGACTTCAGGAATTTTATTTATCCATGAATAGCATGTCTTGGACTCAATTTAGTTCTTTATAGAACTTTTGGAAAGCCCATCTTAGTTGTTTGGATTTTCGATCAACAATATTGAATCTAAGGTACGTAATATTTTAGGTTTTAACTTTTTAGTAGTTTCCTCCTTTTTCTTTCACTTTTCTCTTTCTTTTGGCTTTTAAGCTTTTGATTTTGTTGTTCTTAAGTAAGGCGCTCAAGGACTCAGCAGATGGTGGAATGCTGTAGCTGATCTGTTAATTTCCTAACGGCGGAAACTGGAGGCCTCAATCCCTGCAGGTTTAAAAGTTAAATGCATTTTATTATACTTATATAGAATAATTAATTAAAATTTAACCTTACATTTAATGGATTAAGTACGATAAAACTATTTAATGTATTTATAAATCTTTTTTATTGTGCAGTTGCTTAATTAAAGTTTAAATTCATATTTAAATACCCGTAAGAATGTTGTAAATAAGATTTTACTAACCACAGTTTGAATTTTTCAATAATATATCATTTTTTCAATCTGGCGTAAATTACATGTGCGAATCCCACTTTTTCAGGACCAGCCTTGACCCGAAGAAGGGATCTATATGTTCTACGATTAGCTTAGTTTGGGCAACTAATAAAAAAACATTTTCTAATTCCTAGATCATTTAGGAATTTGAATAATTTTTGATATTGAAGAAAATATCATTACACATAACGATATATATTTTTTGACCGTCTCTATCAAATTACACAGTTACATTTCAAAAATTATGAAAGAGAACTGAAAATTAAACACCTTGTGTTTATACATAAATTTATTAAGGGATAACTGAAGTAGACGAAATGATAATCTAAAAATAATCAGTCAAATTCATCAGGTAATGCTAAATATTTCATCGTTTGAATGCAAGGTACTTCAAGAAATGTATTGTTCATAGTGCGTTTATTGCATGTACTGAAGCTAGAATCATTTGATGCGAGTATAACACATGTAAACAATATAACGCACTTGATAGACCTACCGCAAAATCTCGATCATATCGAGCAGATACGTATCGAGAATGAGCTGGAGGAATCGGTCGTCCGCCTCACTTCTATTGTCCAGGATTCTATCCTGTTCGCGACGAACGTGAGGAGGAAGCCAAGTGAGCGAGTACTCCCAGAGTATCTGAGAGAACTCATCAGAGAGAAGAGCCGCGCCAGACGCCGTTGGGAGCGCTACTTTGACCCTGCGGATCGTGTGCTCAAAAATCGTCTTGTAGCACAAGTAAAGTGGTGTTTAAAGGAGCACTACAACCGTACCTTGAGAGAAGCTTGAGTCGCTGGAAACGGAGAATCGTAGAACGCTCGTGCCGCCGGTCTAGTGCGCGGTCTAGTCTACGATCCCGCGGACAAGGCGGAGGCATTCGTAGACAGCCTAGAACTTCAATGTTCTCTGAACTTCCTTCACGCCGATCTTGACTTCGTATAGCGCATCGAAAGGTCAGTTAGACGCCGTATAGCTTCCGGAAACGACGATCACGACGACGTAAACCCTTTCTACATCCTTATCGGACGAGATACGTGACTGCATAAAGCTATCTAAGCCGCGGAAGGCGTCCAGTCCCGATAACATTCTAAACTCCGCGCTCAGGGCCCTCCAACCCAGGGGAATCGCCGCAGTAGTAAACATCATGAACCCGATCTCGAGACTTCGACGACCTTTCCGCAGTATTACTGCCCTATCAGCCTTCTCTCTTGTTTGGGAAAGCTGGCAGAGCAACTGACTGTGAACCTCTTGAAAGGTGCGCCCAAAAGTGCAAAGATTATTCCGACGAACAATTCGGCTTCATACCGGGCCACAACACCACTTATCAGGTGCTCCGGCTGGCTGAAGGAATCACCGAAGGTTTCGCCTTCAAAGACGTGACTGTAGCAGTTTTTCTGGACATCTCCAAGACGTTCGACAAGGTCTCGTACGAGGAATTGGTGTACAAGATGCTAGAAGCAAACTTTCCTCGGAAGCTGGTTCAGCTCATTGCGTCCTATCTTAAGGATAGGTCGTTTAAAATCAACCTGGAGGGGCGTCTCTCGCAATCAAGGAACATAGAGGTTGGGGTTCCGCAAGGTTTCATTCTCTCGCCTTTGATTTACATCATTTTCTGCAGTGATCTGCCCAGACAGACAAATACGTACACGTGGTGGTTATTGGGTTGGAAACTTGGTTCCGAATGTGAGAAATGGACCTCAATGCGGAAAAGAGCACCGCGGTGTTCTTTACGCGTAGGCGTACACGTCTTCTACAAAAAAATCTAAATGTTTGACATTCCTATTCCTTGCGAGGACGAGGTTCGATACCTGGGTGTCGTATTCGACTCCCGGCTGACGTGGAGAAACCACATCGACTATTGCACCACACGTGCAAAAGCCGGTGTGGTAGGATTGTGCGGTTTGTTGAACCGCCGAAGTAGGCTTTCCTTGGAAAACAAGGTTAGACTCTACAAAGCGATCATCCGTCCGACAATGGTCTACGCGGCAACTGTCTGGGGATATGCCGCTAGGTCAAACATCAGGAAGCTGCAAGTCATCCAAAACAAGTGCTTGCGCATGCCTACAGACGCTGTGTGGTTTATGCGAAATTCGCAAATCCACGGAGATCTGAGCATTCCCACAATCCAACAATTTATACCTGAATATGCCACTAATTGGTACTGTTTGTTTCAGGACAGTTCCAACCCCCTAATCTCCGGGTTAGGAGCCTACGAGGAAGACGCCGGAAATCGTCCAGAGCTGCACAATGCGATTCTTAACTTTCGTGAGTAGGAGCAGCCATAGAAAAGTACGACTTCGTTCACTTGAAAAAGTGGGCGGAGTCATACGATAACTGTAGCTGCAAATACTTAAACACCAGGTCGTGAATCGCTCAGGACGTAGCTGTAAAGAGGTTTAATTACCTTGGTACACCGCTTGCCAAGAGGTTCATCGTCCGCACTCAACAGACTAATGTAAATAATAAGTCAGCGTATATTTTAGACTAAATAAATTGTACGTAGTCTAGAATGAAGTTCGAAGACAGAGGTAGCATGTGAAGCCAATGTTGTAAATTCCAATGTCTAAAAAATTTGTAGTTGTAAAATTACTGAACTAAAAGTTCCAAGTGTTACAACTACAACGTTAAAGCTTTCAAAATTAAGAAACCAAATAATAAAATGTGTATTTGGTAGGAAAATTCTACAGCTAAAGATGTCCATAATTAATAAGGTACAAGGTGCAATCTGCTAAATATTGACAATTTATAGATAAATACTCCGCCATAGATATAATCACAATTCAAACCTAAATTGCTATTTTTAGAAATAATTATGGATATGTAAAGCATTTTATACGTCATTTGATGAAAACTAAACTGAATATTTTTTCCAACAGGTATTAGAAAGGTAACTTGTCAAATTTATGATCTTTTAAGAGTTTTTCAAGTGAGTTTAAAAGTTTAAAATGTTTTAGGAGTCCAAGTTTAGTTTTTACTCTCTAGTTAAAATGATAATTAGACATTTCAATAGAGATACAGTTGTAGTATTTGATAGCTTTAGATATATTATGATTATAGTTAATCTTATTGTGTTACTGCAGTTTGCCTTCCACGAATACAAGAAACATGGAGCTTTCCTACATTTAATACAAGCTCACAAAGGTTTGGTATTTTCATCCAGCTTTAAACCAGCTATGGGGTTACAACATATACGGTGCACGATAATATACAGATTTCTGGTGAATAATGCATGTAAATAGCAACGATTTCTTTACCGATTTGGTTTATCAGGTATAGAACATAGCCATATCAGAACTATAAAGCTATTGTTTGGAAAAAGCGCCATTGATCCCTAGGATAATAAAATTTTTAAAAATACGTTGGTTACCCAACCTCATTTCACCTTTTAATTAAAGATGGCACAGACATCTGACCATATATCCATACATAAGGACATTTATATTATTCAATTTTTCACCAATTATTTCCTTTGTAAACTCTGAATTACTTGGACTAAAAGACATAGTAGTGACTGTTCTGTTATATAGATTCAAAAACTTGACTAAGGTAAAATAGTCAGTAGAGAAGGTGCAGGAATCTAAATGAAATTCTCAGTATCAGCACACATAAGTTAACTGTAAAAGAAAGGAAACATTAGATGAATGATAAATAATCAAACTGGTTAAGATAAGTAAGCAGGCAACTGTATAAGTTTCCTAGCAGCAGCACAAGTAAGTTAATTGTAAAAGAAACGAAGATATTAGATAAACGAAAAGTAATCAAACTGGCTAAGATAACTAAGAAGTTATTTTGAAATGCTTGCAAAAAATAAAGTTAATTTCAATTATAGTAAGATATATGTTTATGCTATTTTTAGATCCTGTAGGATGATGTTTAGAAATAACGGCATAAGGAAACATAGTTTGTTTCTACAACTGTATCAAAACAACCCTGTATTTATGGCCTTGTGTTTTATATTTAAAACTTCCGTTGGAATAATGTGCAAGTTGGGCGGCTGGTTTACATATGACCCGAATTATTATAACTCCTCCTTAAACTCAAATCTTAAAATAATTTTCGACGTATTCCCTCCTAAATATTTTTGGTTGCATGCGCAGGAAGTTTTACACAAAATATTCAAGGTCATCATTGTCTTTAAATCTGATGCCGCTTAAAACTTCTTTCAAGAACCCAAAGAGATGGAAATCGCAAGACGACAAGTCTAGGCTATATGGAGTATAAGAGAGAATACCTCAATGCATTTTTCCAAAGTTTCTTTATTCAGTTTAGCAATATGTGGTCAGGTTTTATCATGGAGAAGAATCACACTTCTAATGAATTGATTACGTCGTCTTCATCGAAAAATCGATTAACCTCTCCAACCAAGAGCTTGCAGTAGTAAGGGGCTTCTGACAATATTATCCGTGTAAATGACATCTTCCGTGTCTCAAAATACTGCAATTATAACTTGCTCTACCAAAAGAACCGTTTTTTCGAATTCTTTATGTCGCCATTCCATGTTTGCCTCGTCAGACTCTGGAATAAAGCAATCCATTCAGGTCTCATTCGTAAAAAAGCTTTTTTCCTTAGTAAAATCGATTTAGCAGGTGTGTCAACACTTGAACATTTTGAACTTTTGTTTCATGCTAAGCAGTCTTCGAGATCCAAGTAAAACAAACTTTAATATACTTCAGCTCTTCATGAATAATGTGTTCAACGCTACCAATGGTAACTTATAATATTTCTGCTATATCACGTACTAAAATCTACCAATAAATATGGGTAAGCTAATCAAACCACCGAATACTCTCATCTCAAGTTCGTGAATGTTTTGCATGTGTCACATTATCTACGTGTCTATGTTCTTTTCACTTTTGTATCGCTAAAGCATTTGGGTCTTTGAAAGCGTATTTTCTCCAAACCATTAACGATGCGTTGTCAAACTTTCAGTTGATTTAACGTTTTCGTTACAAAAAAACTTGATAGTAATACGTTTGCTCAAGAGAACTATGGACCGGTTGCTCCGACATTGATGTAAACAATAATTAAAACAAACACTGTTATGACAGAAAAAACTTGATAGTAATACGTTTGCTCAAGAGAACTATGGACCGGTTGCTCCGACATTGATGTAAACAATAATTAAAACAAACACTGTTATGACAGATCCTAGGCTTTCCGGATTGTATAATGCAATGCTGTAACACCATTTTGATGTCGTGGGAACGTCCTGGCATTAAAAAAACTACAGGTCATATTTGGATTACCTCGATATACACCTGTTAACCAATAGCCAATTTCCCCTAGCTATGGGAAATATGTCAGATAATGATGAACAATATTGGTTGATATCAATAGTAACATCTATAGAGAGGTGTTCAAAAATAGTTACTAGCAGTATCTTATGTTTATAAGCACAAACTATAATATTTGGGTCTTACAATTAGTTTTACAAAAATTGCCCAAATTAATGC
>JAHWXV010508973.1:0-22462 GCA_024586415.1 Phrixothrix hirtus | reverse complement strand
ACCATTGTGAACGCCCCTCTTAATTCAAAGATATCGAAACTAATAAAATATTAAACATTTTGAACTATTCGAAGTGTCCTACTTTTTATAAAATGCATGTTTTGATAAAGGATGATTCTACAATCCTAGTAATTAAAATCTTATAATCTCATATATACAGGGCATTTTTAAATTAATAGCACCCAAGGATCACAAGTCCCTCAATTTTTTTTAAATATTAGTGCCATATCCTGAAGTTTAGATTCATACCGCTAGATATCACGTCACGCAGTATTTTCTTGCGAACAGGCAGCCAACTGAGTACGTGACTTCATGTCTAGTGGTCACAGAGACTTATAGAGGGGCATTGCATGTTGTTAGTGTGTTATTATCATTACCTTTTATTTAAGGTAAATTGTGTCGATAAGTTTTTCTAAACGTCTAAAATCGTATAATTATATAATTAAAAATTATTTGAATAATACATATAAAGACTTCCACGCCGTATTAAACTGTAAATATATCATCTGAAATATTCAAATCAAAGAAACTTTGAACGAAAATTCCTACTTTAATCGCCTTGCGGAATCCGTCACTACGGAAAGCTCTGATCTGATGTATAACGAGATGAAATGACAATAAGATAAATTCGAGAAGATAACGTAAATAGTCCTAAACGACGGTCGAATAAATTGCTGGATTTTGGGTGGGTTCATCAATGATAACGCTACAATATTTGAACCATAATGCACATGCTTTAGTCGAAATTAGTCAAAATAGATTGCCGCCACCTGCTCAAATCCATTATCAGATGAAAATAAAAATTATAAGAACTGCTTATAAGTCCGGCGAATAGGATTCCAAAACGGAACTAAATTGTTGCAGCAAAAAATGCAACTTAAAGGCATGTTTTCGATACTGACCAAGTTGAGTCTCATCAGGATGCGTAAAGTTACAGTACTTTTTAGATGCTACAGATGTATGGTGTAAATTATATAGTCCTAATTATTAAGAAATGATAAGGATAGTTATGGTTACCCACCTGAGTTAATAACACAAGATCTTGAAAACTAATTTGTGTACAAACAAGGCAATGTATAGAAGCATACACTGTCCATAAAGGTATCGCAATTAAGACAAACTAGCATCTTAATTATCAACGACAGATTTAATTGGAAAAATATCCTTTCTTGGAACTCATCAAATAACTAACTAAAGTAAAATATGACAGGCTTATTATAGTATTAAGAAAAATACCTCGAAAATATGAATATTTAGTACTTAGCTGTCTACTACAGGACGTATTTAAATAACATACATCCACCCGCAAAAATAATAAAAGTAATTCTAAAATATCTGCTGAAATCACTAAGTTCAGATATTATAAAGGTTCTAGTTGAGTTAAACTGACATTTGGTCACTCTAGCCATGGATTCTAATGATGCATTACAACGCTTAACTTTAAGTTAAACGGCGGCTGAAATGTAACTGGCAGTCGACTAGTTCTTATAAAATCGAACCTGAAAGTCACTAACTTATTTCTAACTGCATTAAAACTATACAGATTAATTTTAACTCAACAATTACGCTACACACCTGCCGATTCAATTACCAATTTGGTTCTGTCAAAAATTAGGAGAAACCAATTTAGCTCTAATTGCAATTCATTTCGAATAAATTCCGGGGCACCAAGCGTTGGTGGAATTTAATTAACGGTTGCGTAGAATCTGAGATTACACTCGATAAATAAAGAACTGTCAATGTGTTCTGCGCATCTCGTAAATGCGTATTTCATACTAAAAAAATAATAACCAGCCTAAAGTAGAAGGTAACAAAATTTAGGTCCCCTTCCTTGGAGGTGTAAATTCAAATACAGGATCTTCATATCAAAGCTCAACCACCAAAAGGACAATTCACAAAATAAAGAGTATACTGGAATGGGAACTACATCTTACTCCTGCTAAAAATGAGTATCGACGGAGGTTTTTAAAAGTTAAGAAGGCCATCAGCGAAATTTTATAGAACTCGGTTCCACTGTAACACTCACAATGTTTCCGTCGCGATTAAGATCTTCACTTTACCAATAACAATAACGCTGGTTTTGTTTAAATTTAATTTTACAATCACATGCAAAGAATCCCCAAACCAGACAGCAGATGTTGCATGCTCAACGAATGACGAAACAACCCCCAACTTTGCCGGGTTTTGTGCGGAAGCGCATCAGAAGAGGTGTTCTGGATGGTTTTAGAAACTGTACCGCGCTTGCAATGAGTGACATGTTCGCTCAAGGACATCTAAGTACAACGTAGTAGTTTAAATAACTTACATAAACTTAAAGTAAATAAGGACGCCAAGGATGTATTTAATTATTTAAGAAAGTAGAAAAATGTTATTTGAACAATTTAATATTAAAAGATGAATTAAATTAAAGTTTAGTAAATGACTAGAATAGGTCGCATGTTATTAACAATACAGTAAATAGCCATGGGTGGCTCGTAATTATTGTTTTAGCTACAATATCCAGTTTTATTCAGTAGATTCGATTACAAGTGACCGACATTTAAAGTGCTGTCTCATTGTTAAGGTGCCATCAAGGTTTACTGCGTTATTGCTAACGCTGCCGTGAAGGAATGCGGGTTCAAATCAATCTCCTACCTACTCTGCGACCCAGTTTTGGCAAAAATTAATACAATAATTATTTTGCTATAGATTTAAATGAATTTTAAATATTTGTACGAAGGATCGATGAGTTAAGTTAAACGTTTATCTAATTTATTTACATCCATTCATTGGTAGTTATTTATATATTATGCTGATAAACTGACCTGGAATGAAATGGAGCATCAGATTACCTTTATTCTTCGATGAATGATTTTCTTGAATCGATATCGATTTTCTTGAAGTACAACACATTGATTTTCCTGTTATTAATTGATTGAATCTGTCGATCCTTGTCCTCACAAGTAATTGATTTCTTGTAATTAATCAATAAATTAAGCGGTCTCATAATGCGGCCACTTCTAACATATTATAAATTAAATTCTTAATTTACCTATATAACGACATTTATTACGACGAATTTATTTAACTAGTAAAACTTTTGTTTAACAACAACTTGATGAAAAAAGACAATTTTTGGAGCCTTGGGGCTAATTCATGTTATTTCCATTATAAGCTTTATTAACAAAGTCCTCACGATTAGTTTAAATTTTTCCTTCGGTCGTGACTTTTATACCTACTTTAGCCTAAGTGTTTTGTATTGCTAATATTTAAATTTACAAAGTTGCAAATAGCTATAAATAAAATTAATATTTCCTAGCTTTATGTGCGGCATGCACAATTCTGAATTACGGTACCTTAAAGGGTACAAATTGTTTTTATAATTTTAATGTTTATAGGCAATATTGTTTTAACTTATATGATGATTTAGATAACTACGAGGTTAATGAATTATAAGTAATTAAGATTGTTGATGAATGATGAATTATTGTTATGCGTTCACCAGCACCTAGAATTTATAGGTAATCTCAAAGTTGGATTCATAGTAAGAGTGTACACGCACCAGCTTATTTCAAAACCTTGTCTTCGTGATAATTATTTTTGGAAAACTTGTTTCAATTAAAATGTATAATGCCTATGTCATAACTAGCAAAAAATATCGGTGAAATGTTTGTAATCAAAGATTATTGCTACATCGATATCTGTATTGCAAGTAGGAGGTAAATGCTTGATTAACCGAAGTGGTTACTTAAAACGTGTATTTTCATTTACCTCTTGGGTGCCAATTGGTTAAATTATTATTTAGCAATAAGTGTCTCTGCCCCAATTTCAAATTCTATTAATTAAATTAGTAAATCTGACATTTTTATATTGCACATATTTAGTTTAATGATTTGGAATTTTTGATTTATAATTTGAAATTTAGTGTTGATGCTTAATCTTTAGAGCACTCGTGTTAAGTTTTAAAAATAATAAATACGTTGTAACGGGGCAGTATATTTCGTAGTAAACGGTGTTTAACTTATATATAAATAGGAATGGTAGACCTTCTCGTAAGACCTTCCATTCAAGTCGGCTATATACTCTTTACGGTTCTATCATTGTTTCGTTACAAGGCACCTTGCAAACCCTTCAGTCTTATTTAATAATGGCACGCTAGAATTTGCATCATTACAAATTGAAATCTTCAATATGTTTAGAATGCAAGAGTGCAGCATTCAAATTTGCTTTTATTGCGTTATTGTTAATTTGTTCGATCTCGCACCTATTTTATGAAGGAAAACAATAATAACACATAACAAATTTAATAAAGCTTCTTTTGTGAGCAGTTGACTAAGCTACTCAAAGATTTTTTATGTGGTAAATAACAAAAAAAGGTATGCTTGCGGTATATCCGCTTTTGTCTTACTATTCCTCTAAAGGTTTCCTCTTAAGTTTTAGACTCTTTTCTGTGAATTCATAAACAGTAGTTGACTGTTTCTAACTAAGAAATTCTTAAAGTAACATTTTCAAGTCGAATTGTTACGGTTATAGAATCTAAGATAAAAGTTATGTACTCTACCAACTAATAAATTCATATGAAAGTCATCAAATACTCGTTCCTTAATTATATGATTACTTATCAAATTGGAGATTCCTCTTACGTCAATATGGCTACATTAAAATTTTACTGAACAAAATTGAAGATAGATTCTAAAAGAGGACATAAATAATTATAGATTTAATTATTCATTTGATGCAATTCTTGCTTTCGCAATGAGCAGACGCCAATTTCTAAAAATATCTAGTTTCATTGATTTGATTCTAGTCGACCATCGGTTATTTAGAATATCCTTAATACGTGGCGAAGCATACTCCCTTGTCTTCTTCAGAGTCCTATTTTTCGCTCCTTGGGACTTTAAGAAGCAGTATATCTAGGAACATTCTCCAGAAATTAAGCGAGAAATGAATTGTATCCATAAATTATTTCAAATTGACATTAAACGTCATATAATTGAAGTCTCGACCGTTCTAAATTTTAAAACAGTTCTTATACACCTAGCTTTTCACGTAACCCCAGATAAAATAGCCCAAAGGTGATTCATCACATGATCTTGGTGACCAACTAACATTACCTTTTCGGCTGATAATACGTCCAGGAAATTTGGTATGCAGTAAGTCGATTGTGTCAGTGGCTGTGTGGCATGTTGCGCCGTCTTTATGGAACCACATATTCTCCAGGACAATATTATTTAATTCAAGCCACAAAACTCAGTCAACATCTTAGATATCAACTACCATTTACAGTTACTGCTTCACCAGCACCAGAAATAGGGACCAATAGGGACCATAATACGCAAAAACAGTGACTCATTCAGGATGTAAAAGATAGTAATGATGATCGCCAAATCTTCGCAAGAAGAAGGAGCCTTAAGAAGAAAGAACATATAATCTTTCCAATGAGTACTATATGAACATACAGCTCTAGTTACATGGCGCAAACATCATTAAACTAAAAGAAGGTAAATAGATTTAGATATTAATACCGACAGAATGAGAAGTATGCTTTTTGGACAAACAATTTCGATCGTATATTACCTGTAGTCTAAGATATTACTTGGCACAACGAATACAGTAGGTACTACTAAAGCAAAGTATGAGGGACGTATAGATTTGACCCAGGCTTTTTAGATTTTTCTCTCTTGGTAAAGAGCTACCGCCAAGTCTGAAGTGATATGAGAGATTTTCTTTTGTTTGCAGAAATCATAATGACAGTTGTGTTAATCACGACGTCCAGTGATATACCGAGAATTGTTACACATCCTATTGATGAGAAAGCTGTTCTTCGACTTCAGACATAATTTGGGGAAAAATATTTTTTATATGCTCAAGTATTTGAATGGTGCAGGTCGTTCAAGGACGGCTATATACGTGTAATAGACGCTCCTCATACTTCAAGATCGCGTACAGCAGTAAACGAATTGGATATCCGACGAATTAATGTACGTATTTGAACATACAGATTGGCGAAAATACTGAAAGTTAGTGTTCATAACATACAAGTTATCGTGTACGATAAGCTTAAATTTTCTAAAGCTAGCCCACGGTGGGTGCCAAGAAGCCTGGCCGACGAACGAAGACAGTAACGGGTTGTGATTTCCCATGAAGATCTTCAACGATTTTTGAGTTCACCACAATATCCCAGGGAGTAAACGGGTTAGCAGTAAACGGCGTCAATCAAGTTCTCCGCCACCTAAAAAATTCAAATCTCAACTATGGACAGGACAAGTTCTGGCGATAAGTGTTCCTGAACATTCAAGGTCCAATTTTCGTGGATATTTTAAGAAAACAGGTAACAAGTGCGAAATACAGGATAAAGCTCGTCCGCATACTGCCTGTTTGACTCAAAATACGCTCACCAAATTGGATTCGGGAATGTTAGTTCATGCTCTTTACAGTCTCGACTTGTCGCTTTGCTAATATTATCTATTTGATCCACTTACGAAGTATTTGGAAAGGTAGAAATTTACATCGGATGAGCAGATAATTGAAGCGGCGCAAACTTGGCTACACGCAACCAAAGAACTTCTCCATTGGAATCTGCAGATTACCCGAGATATTAAATAATTATATTTTGAAGACAAGAAATTATTTTAAATATTTGATTGATTTTGTATTTTTGTTAATGTTTGGTTCTGAAATGAACCTTTTGGACGACGTTTGGGCAGACTCACATCTGCCATTATCAAGTATGTTATAGCTGCCTAATTCGCGATCTTGTTATTCGTAAGGAACTGACGTCCTCCTACATTGGCACGGCTTTATACACCCTGCTACTTTTACTTTTCTGTCGAACGTTCTTCGCTCGGTTCCACGTCATCGGCACTGTTGTGCATGACGTCTCTTGTGTGTTTTCACCTTTTATTCTGTCACTTAATTTTGATATAGTCGATTTTGTTAATAAGGGTTTCCAAGCTGTTGGTAATCTTTGGATATCATCACGTGTATTTAAGTTGTTTGGTCGTTTTTCTATTTCGATCGCTTCTCTTATTATTATTCGTGTTTGTTGTTCGATATTTACGATCAATTTGGTTATCGAAATCGATCGTATGTTGTGTGGTGTTTACATGTTGTGCCAATGATGGCGTTTTCTCGTTTTTGTTTATCGCACTTTTATGTTCCTCTCGTCTTACACTGATCTTTCTATTAATTTGTCCTATGTATGAACGGTCGCAGTCACGGCATAGGATTTCATAGGCTCCTTGATTTCCTAAATTTGTTTTTGTTTTTGGGTTTCGAAAGGTTTCACTAATCTTTTTATCTGCCTTGAAAGTTATTTCGATGTTATATTTGTTTAATATTCTACTAATTTTGTCTATGGTACCTTTCACATAAGGCAGATACGCCTTGTCGACTGGTTCTTCTTTTTATTCTGCAGGAGACTTTTTTGGTTTTAGGGCCCTCTCAGTTATTTTCGTTGAATCCGTTTAGTCTTAGTGCCGTTCGGAGTGTAGCCATTTCCCGGTTTATATGTTCTGCGTCAGCTGGTCTTTGATCTAGTGACTAACGTTTTGACTACCGAGTGTAGTTGAATTGGATGGTGATGCGACTGGGCATTCAACTATCTGTTTGTGTGTGTGTAGCTTTCCTATATACGGTATGACCTAAGGTTCCGTCGATTCTTTTCGTTATTAATACATCGAGGAAAGGAAGCTGATTATTCTCTTCTATTTCCATACTAAAGTTGATATTTTTATGAAGTTATTCAGGTGTTCTAGGAATGCGTTGAGTTTTTCTCTTCAATGCGTCCAAATTACGAAAGTGTCATCGGCGTATCTAAGTCCCATAAATAAATTAGTAATAACTGGGTATAACGGTGATTCCATGGCAGCCCCTTCTATTTGTCTATAGTGCTGTTCGTTGTATATAAAATAAGTGTTTTCAAGCAATACTTTGTTAAATCGATGGTGTGGTCAGGTGGTTTGTATTTAGTTTGAATTATTTCTAAAGCTTCATCGATTGGTACGTTAGTAAATAACGATACAACATCGAAACTGACTAATAGGTGGTTTGATGCAACAGTTTCTTTTCTCAGTAATTCGATGAAGTGAGTTGCGTTCTTTACGTAAGATTCTTCTTCTTAGACATGAGGTTGTAGTTGCTAGTTGTTGTAACGGTGAGCCGATTGAGCTGACTATGGGCCTTAGTGGTGCGTTTTGTTTTTGTATTTTTGGCAATCCATATAACTTTGGGCATCTTGAGAATTTTTCCCTTGGGATGACTTGGGGCTGGTCTTCTTATTTGATTTTGCTTGCCTTGATTTTTTCTTTGTTTACTTTTCTAAGTACGTTGTAGGATCCGTGTCAATGGGTTGATATGGGGTGTCGTTTATCTTTTTGTCATAATCCTTAATGTCCATTACTACAGTTGCATTGCCCTTATCTGCTGGAAGGGCAATGATGTCGTTGTTTTTCCTTAGGGACTGTAGCGATTTATATTTTTTCACTGATATATTGTTTTTGGGTAGACAGACTAATCTTAGCACATGTGATACGTCTTGTATTATCTCCGCTGTGTTTTTATTTATTCTTGAAATTGATGATTCAATTCACATATAATGTCTTCCACGGGAATTCTTGCTAGTGCTAATGCGTAATTAAAGCCTTTGTCTAGCACTCTTTGTTTGGTTTCATTAAGGTTCATTTCAGAACCAAAATATATTTACGCCTGAACATATGTAGTTAATTGCTTGTATTCTGAAACTGCTACGCCCAATTTGGCGCAAATAAAAACACGCGCCTCGACACCCTTTATTATTATTATTACAATTACAAGTACAGGGTTAACATTAATAATAATAATAATATTAGAATATTCATCCGCCATTTGGTGCAAGAGTATGGAAAAGAAAAATCTGGAAAAAAATAACCTTACTAGATGAAATCATAAGTTAATGTTGCTGCAATAAAAAACCTGGGTCAAATCCATACTCCCTTCGTACCTATAATTTCAATAGTATCCAGTTCCTTAAGTCTTATCCCTTACACATTGAAAACTACCTCTCTGTTTAAAATGTAAAGACAGAGTGCTGCACTAAAATGCATTCAATGCCCCACCTCAGAGACGGTCTGACGACATTGGGGCCAACCGGCAAGTATTCCTTAAAGGGACCTCCAATAATAATATTTTATTTAATTCTATACAGTTATATGTATGTGTACATATATCCATATGTGGTGCCGTGCCTACGACTAGAGGAAAGTATAAAAAATAAAAACCCTTCCCTCTCTTCTAAAATTCTGTCGCATATGCCTATTGCTGAGGTAACCTTCTAGCAACGTATATTTTACTTCTGTCAAACTTTCTACTTCATAATTATGATAGTGACGATACAGATGATTTTATATCTCAACACTAGTTGTGTGTTGCTTGTTTTACATAGTAAGTTAACATAGTTGCAATATTTTTATAACAATTGAGAAAATACATATTGATATTTTTAATGAACTGATAACTCGTGTTTGACATTGATAATAACCTTTAAACAAAGTAAGTTGTTTTGAGTTATCCTGATAAATATTTGTACACCTTTTAATTTATTTCTTTACTCTTTAAGTAAATTAAATTAATACATAATTTGTGTTATTGGAATTTAAACCATTAAGAATCTTCAAATTTGTGGGTCATATTGACAAAACAAGAACACACAAAATTAATATCAAAACATAAATAATAATAAAATATATTTTTGATTTAAAAATAGTTAACAAAAATAAATATGCAAAAAACTTAAACTAACTATATATATAATCATGCATATGCATTCTAATTAAATTTAATTATTTATCAATACAGATTAAAAGTTAAAGGTCATACAATTACATTATTGTTAATTTGATTTAGTAAATGTTTTCATTAAAAACAACTAAATTGTTATACATTATCTATTATTTTGATAAGCTTCAAAGTAATTTGTATAAACAACAATTTTAAGTTCAAAATGTTATCTTTATTACAATAAATAGTTATTAATTTATTAATAAATTTTGTGTCGCTATTTGACTTACCTTACTACTAGAATTGCGATAAACAACTAAACTACTCCAGAATACAAATAACACAATTCTTCAAAATGAGCGTTTTACACCTATTTCTAAAGCCTACTTGTAACACTCAATTATTTTGTACAAGTTTTAGTCATTTTTCTATGAAAATGAAATAGAAGCTATGTAAAAATTGGATATGTTTAAATCATGTCTGTAACAGTCAATTATATTGTCAATTTTTTAGTTCAAGAATAAATACTCGACGTCACAATTTTCGAATTTCTATACATAAAAAATTTTTAAATATTTTAATGTAGGTAAGTATATATAATAATATTTGATTACCCTAAATCAAAGAAGTAAAAAACAGGATTTTTAGGTTAGTTTAGTTTTATTTTTAAATATTCAACATAACTGTAATCATAATAACCAATATAACGATTATTATGCTCCCTAAATCCCCCAAGAAAGTAACTAAAATTTGAAGGAAAAATAGAACAGGTTCTAAACAATTTTAATGATTAAAAAGATGACAACAAATAGGACAATTTTTAGTTTCTTAAAAGTTGATAAAAAATGATAAAAAAGTGTATGCAACACTCAATTTTGCAGTTCCTAAAAAAATGACTAAAACTTGTACAAAATAATTTAATGTTACAAGTAGGCTTAAGTCGTAAAAGAAAATAATGAAAGACAATTCATATTTAGTTTTCTCTCAGTATAAGTATTCGTTAACCGTATAATGTTTTAAAGAATAATAAACCAATAAAGAATATTAAGAAAATGCCCTAAACACGTAAACATGTGTCCATATTGACCAACCGTGATGGCGGGGTTAGCATGTTGTACGCATGTATTAAAAACATCAAATTTTACAAATTTAACATTACGAAATATGCAGAAATATGCATTGTTATGTATACACCGTAAGCAAATAAATTACACAAACGATTAACAAAAAGTTTCACGACCTGACACTTTAATTGTGCACTAGCAATGAAGACGTTTATCACAGATAGTGCTTCAAAACTGTACACACACGCATACCGTAAGTTTGATAGATAGAAACGCTTCCTTAGTATCCTTTACTCGTTGGGAATAAACAAATGCTGTTATATTATTTAATTGAATTTGAAATCAAAATAGTTTTATAAACCAGTTGTGGTACACTATATGTTGTTCTAGTAAATATTTTAGGTAAACTATTAGGTTTTTATAAGTTTTTCTCTCACAATAACTCGAGAAATATATTTATGTGAAAATGCCTGTGCTTTCGAAGGTGATCTAGTTCGTCATATGAGCTACTGCGGTTCTATAAAGTCTGTTCTTAAAATTAAAATGAAAATCAGTATGCAATCTTACGATTTGTATTATTTTTATTGTAGGTAAAAGCTACAGGGTCAAAATCCGGTTATCGTCGAAATAGTTTTTTTTTATTTATGTATAGATTATGTATTGCAGTATTTAAGATAATAAATCACGCTTGGTTAATTTTTTTATCTTTTAGTGCCTGTTACTAAACAAAGTAACAATTTTCTTACTAATACATTGTTTCAGAGTGACTGGCGTTTTTAATTAAAGGGTGTGCAATAGGTATGTACTACTAATGAAAAGTACGGGATAAGGTGATCGCAAAAATCGTTTAGAGCCGATTCACACTGTATGTCAGAAATTTTATCACATTAATTGATCCTACTTACGGATATTTGCTTTTACATGCACTTTCAGATCTGAATTTTACAGATTATGATTATTTACAACATGCACTGAAAACTATAAGGGTAATAAAGGAATATCAGATGCCTGATTTTTTTCATGAGGTTATTTGGGTTAAAATTAGTTACATAGTGTATAAAACAATTGTATCGGAAATAGAAAACATAAAACAGCTCGCAGTGAGCAATAGTTCTACAAAAAAGGGCCTAACATCTAATCAAAGGCTTTGGGGATATTTTGTCGTTCATACAAAATACGAGGGCGGTCTAATGATTAGCCGGTTTCCAAGAGATCGCGCCACTGATCACCGAATGTTAATCATTTTTGTCAAATACAATCTGTTAGTAGGCTGCATCTAAATTTTTAGCGCTATATGTCATTTAGTTTATGTTTGACAGCCATAAAAAGCGAACAACTTGTAAATGTATTAAAATAATGGATACAAACAAATTTCGTGCATTGATTAAAGCATTATTTTTTGCGTGGAAATACCGCGAAACAAACAAAGGAAAAGCTTGATAAATATTATCGCACGTCTGCTCCAGCGAATTCAACTGTAATTTATTGGTTTGCTGAATTTAAACGTGATCGTACAAGCACAACCGATGAACATCGTTCAGATCGACCAATCGAAGTGATCACCAAAGAGGTGATCAATAAAATCGATGATATCGTTTTAGAAGATCTACGAGTGAAAGTGCGTGAAATAGATGACATCTTAAGCATCTCAAAAGAACGTGTGGGTAACATTTTGCATGAACATTTACATATGAAAAAGCTATCAGCAAGCATGGGTGCCGCATTTGTTGACAATCGAACAAAAACACAATCGTGTGGTCATTTCAAACCAATGTTTGACGATGTTTCAACGTAATGCAGATGAATTTTTGCGTAGATTCATAATCTTAGATGAAACGTGGATCCACCACTACACGCCTAAAATAAAAAAACAATCAAAACAATGGTTTGAAGCTGGTTTAAGTGCACCGATGAAAGCAAAAGTGGTTGCATCAGCTGGAAAGGTTTTGGCAACTGTTTTTTGGGATACACAAGGCGTAATACTCATCGATTATCTTAAAATGCAAAAAACAATCAAGGGAGATTATTACGTGACATTACTGGATCGATTACACGTTGAAATAAATATAAAACGACTACATTTCGCAAAGAAAAATGCATTTTCATCATGACAACGTACCAGCTCACACATCATGGAAAACTCAACAGAAATTGGATGAACTACGTTACGAATTGCTTCCGCATACACCATATTCCCCTGATCTAGCTCCCTGTGATTGCTCCCTGTTCCCAAACCTGAAAAATGACTTGATAGAAGGAGATTCAAATCAAATAAGGGTGTTGAATGGGAAACGGATGCATATTTTCGAGGACTGGATAAACCGTCCTACAAGGATGGCCTAATAAAATTAGAAAAACGTTGGACTAAGTGTATCGAGCTAAAAGTAGATTATCTTGAGAAATAAAATGAAATTTTGAAACAGAAGTTGTGTTCTCATGTTCAAACCGGCTGTTTATCAGACCGCCCTCGTAGCCAGGAAGAACACATATTTACATAAAATATCCAAAAAAGATTACCTCACATCATACAAAAAAATCTGGTGTGAGACAACACATGACTTTCTCTTACACATTTTAAATTCAATTTGAATTATTGACGTTAGTGACTTTCCTATACACCTAAATTGCAAACTCTAAAATTAATTTAAAAGCGTAAATAATTCATGCATTTATAAATTCCTTTATACATTTACTAAGAGTTTAATAATTAAATTTTGAGCTCATTTAAAAGTAATTTATAGATTTAAATAAAAAGTAATTAAGTATGTAAATAATAAACACAAATCATTAAAATATTAATTTATTTTTATTTCGAGAACGATAATTGGAACGGTCGCCCGTTCAAGTTACTCGCCAGACAAAACGTTGCTTAACTCTATAGATTTTTCTCAATAACTCACTTCAACAAATTTTCTCAGGGAAACCAATTAGTTCATATAATATAGCATTACAGGTGCTAAAAACGTGGCGAGTTTAAAAAAAATCGTTATAGGCGTTTTCGAAAAAATTGCAAGAAACCTAAAAATCACAAGAATAAAGTGGCACTTCCGGTCATTCGATTTTAACAAAATTCTTACGCAGAAGTGCTAAGGCGGTAGTAAACTTGTATATAAAATTTCACTTTTCTACGACGTTTAGTTTTCGAGATATCGACCACATACTTATACACAAACACGCACGTACACACACAGACCAATTTCTAAAAACATGTTTTTTGAACTCAGGGGACCTGAAAACGTGTATTTCTGCTAAAAACTGGACATCGAAAATTTAGACCGAAAACATAACTTTCTCCATACTATATTTCGTATACGTAAGAGGAAGTAAAAATTGTGCACCTAGTGATACCCTTTTTAAAGCAGGCCGCGAAATTTTTGATCTACCCCCCATATTAATTGTTTAACTTAAACAGAGTTATTTTGGTAAACGCCACTAGTTCATTCGCCCACTCTGTGAAAGCGCAACTCCCATTCCTATAAATGTATAACTTTGTGTTTATCATATAGATTGTGACGAACCTTAATGGTGGGACGATTTAGCCCGGAAAACATCCTATCTCCTTGTTATTTTCAGAAATACCGTAATTGAAAGTCACCTACTATTGATTTATCAAAGTATAAAGAAGGCAATTGGAATTGCACATCTAGAAAAGTGCGTGGGAGCTTACCAATGCCTTAGGACAACTAAAAATAGTCGAGAAATCGGCTTTTCGAAAGTAATCTCTCGATAATCTTCGGTGTCGATTTTTAGGCGACCAGAAGGGGGGTTGATTTGCACGTCAGTATGGAAGTAATCGCTGGTTGACCAGTGAGCATAATTCTGCCACCCTTTTTGCGCAATGATCTCTCAACTACAGTTTTGTGGTGTATTCTATGCAGTAACAACATTTATGTCGATTTTGAAGATTACGGGTACACCCTAGTGCTACGCCATAGCATTTAGCAAATTTTCACAATCATTTAGTCAGCCAAAAGTATCTCAGCTCTGCGCCTGTTATTGTAACTACCAAACTTTTTGTAATTGAACCACTATCGCTGTTCTGTTTCTATACTTTTCTGCTTCGTACAATTTCTGATCCTCCTCCTAGTTACATGCCATCCTAGTTTCTCTAGAGATATCGCCCATATTTCGTCCATAGACTTTAAATTCAGCCTTGGCAATTGTGCTCGCAAACTTACAAAAATTATATCAGGCTGTCTCAACCTTGTAGCTTTGAAGCAATGGAAAATGTCCACATTGCTATCGGAAGCACGAAGTCTCATCTAAAGCTCTAATATCTAGCGTACCTAATTCAAAGCTACTGATCAAGCCTGATTTATATTAACAAGAACTGGACCAACCATGATTGCTCTCTCAACGGTCGAAATTTCTCATGGTGAAAATTCATAATGTGGTCACTACTTATAATTTAACTGCAACACAGCACCTACCACATTTACAATGGAGATTATTTCACCGGTGGTTGTAAACCTCAAACAGCGATAAAATATAGCTATTACTAAAATCTTGCAGCAATATCTACAATTTATCTAAACTGCCCCATTTAAAGATGTAGCGAATTTGTTTCGTCTTATTTAAAAATTTTTAAAAATTCAATAATGGTCATTGATTATTGTATTTTGGTCTATTTTGCATTAAAAATCATATTTTGTCTATTGTTTTTATTTGTGTCACTAAATGGTGTACTAATATTGATCACTGGTTTTCCGTCGATGTAAATAAGGGTCAATTGAATCATTTCTAGCTGAAATGTCTATAGGTGAGGACTTATTGTTTTAAGTTGTTTTAAAATATAGCATAATTCTAACTTATCGATGATGCGAAAACAGTTTTCCTGCAGAGTTTCACTGAACATCAAGCAAATTATTATGATGGATTTGGTTAACATTTTCTTCTGTGCGATTATGAGTCGTGAGTACCGTATTAGACTGATATAGAAATCCATAAAATTCCAGTGTTCAGCATGCTACTAATTATGAGGTAATACAAGTTTTTTAATGATTATCTGTTACGATGCTCTTGACAACGTTCATTTGCCTTGTGCTATGACTTTTTTTAAATTTTAATTTTAATGGAGTTTTGATTGTATTGTCAATTTATTAAATTTAAATGTTTGCCATTTAACCGAGAAATGTTTACGTCTAATTTTAGTGTTAAAAATTTTCATTTATCAAACATATTGATAGCGTCGTATGGATTAGCATTAGCAACATTTAAAAGCATTTCATTTTTTGTCATGAAATTTAATTTATTATCAGCTTTGATTAAAACTAATTCATTGTAATTTTACAATTTACTTTTTTAATTTGAATAGTTCTACTTACCTAAACTGTCGCAAACAAATAACTGTTAATTCTTGTATCATCAGTAACTTTTCGTAATTTGCTTATTGCATTATAATAATTTCTTTTTGATAACTTGTTATTCAACTGTAGGTATTGCAAGGCAATTTTAAAAACCTTTTCTTGTAGTTTGGTTGATTAAAGATATCTTATCTAACTAGAATTTACGAAACGTTTTATTCTCCAGCATGTTTATCGAATTGAATTTAATAACGAATTCAATTTTATACCAAGTATTGAAAATTAACATGCACTAGAGCCTAAGCGCACTAAGATACCCTTTGATAAAATAAATAGTGTGCGAAATATATATACAAGGTATTGTGCAATCATTATTAGATTATTTATTGTTAAAGTATCAAGCGCTCTTACAGATTCCGTAACTCTTTTGGCAATTAATAAGATCTTTTACATCTCAACACAAAGCTTCAGATCACTGGGTACAACATTTTCTACTAATTCAGCGTCAAAAAATATTGCGATCACTTTGATAGTATAAGGATTTGAATTTTCACAATAATTCTTTAATTTAAAAAACTAAACCGCAACTCTTTGCTTTCAATGTGATACAATACAACACTTTGCAGTATACAGCCTACCTAACGATCCATATCCTCAGGAATTCTTTAATGTGTGTGAAGATCTCAAACATCAATTTAGAATATGTAAATACTCGCAGTACAGTAACTCTAAGGCAAAGCTCATTTCCTATTTTAAGCCAATCAGAGCTCTTTGAATAACAATTACATCATCACGATCATCAAGGATCACCTTCAGCCCATAATAGCCATTTTGATCCCTTAAGTATTAATCCCGATAATATTAAGTAACTACAAAGTGTCCAAAAGTTAAACAGATTGACAAATTTTCTGTAAAAAATTCCTTGTCGTTTCAAAAAACGTTATTAAAAAATGATAATTATTTATTTTACCCTTTCTGGAATAGTATAAAAGGATAGTTAAGCATTTTAAATGTAAATATCTAAAGTGCAAAGTGTTACCGTAAGAAGTAAATGATAACGAACTAAAGTTAAAAGTTATTGGTTAACGTTTAAACTACAATAATAGAACACGGATATAGATGAAAAGACTAAGAAAAGTTATAAAATTGACAGCAACCACAAAAAAGTTTTATTTGTCTGCAGCTCAAGGCCAGTGAAATTTGGCGTCGTTGAGAAACAATAAACAACTTATTGGGCTGCTAATTAAATATATTTGAGACCTTTTTACTTGGAAGTATTTCTGATAAGAGAAATCCAAGGGTAAGGCTGACATCCAAACAAATTGAAAATCAAAGGTATAGGTAAATAATAATTGTGTGAATTGAACAAAAGAATATCCTAAACACCGCAGGACAACAAAAAATAAGATTAGTTCAACCAATTAACTAACTACAGCAGCTAACAGCAATTAAACTCTGAAACTCAAAAACGTGAGTGGTATAATACAGTTAACGCGTAAATGTAACTACAATTCCTATATAAACATTAGTCCAATTTAATATGGAGATTTATTCGCAAAATCTATTGGGTTTGTAAATATTGTTAAAGCTACTTCAAGTGGACATAATCCTCTTTATGTCGCCCGAAGATTGTATTGAGATAAATTACAGTTAATTCTAGACTTGAACAAATTTAATAAAGTCCCATTACCTAAGGGTTCTATAAGTTATTGACTTTAAATACAGATAAAAATTTAACAATAGAGGAACCCAAAGTACGTAACACTGAAGTGCCTATTTCAGCAAAATATTTAAAATAAAAATCAGGTGGCACAACACACGACTTTCTCTTACGTATACTCAGTGTCCTAGAAATTGCAACACCAAGAAGGGGTTGAAATTTCCGGGTGAAATTTGGTAGGAATATTCACCTATGTTATAGTAATAAATGATCAAAATTTGGGAGGCAAGTCTTTATTAATTAAACAAAATTTTATAATAATTGTTAATAATGTGTGGTGCGGCCTCTCTGATTTACACCTTCATTTACACGCCGAGGTATTGATTAAATAAGATGGTTTATGTCGTCTTGGGGTATTACCTCCCATGCAAGTTGCAGCACATGTCTTAAGGCCTCTAAAGTGAAAGGAGAACGCTACCAATTTCGCAACCTTCTACCCATTATGTCCCACACATGTTCAATGGGCTAAAGATCTAGAGATCTTCGAAGCCAGGGCAAAAAATGAATCTGGGCTTGCTCAAAGAAGTTCAGGAAAAACCTTGCTACATGTGGACGTGCATTATCTTGCTGGAATAATGGATCTTCGAGCTCTTGTAAGTATGGCAGAAGATGTGTTCCAATCACCTCCGCAATATACCGTTGTGATGTCATATTGCCTCCAATAAACACCAAGAGAGACCTGCTACCATAAGTAATCGCACCACAAACCATAACACCCACAGTGCGATGTTAGTGCATGTCAATTGTAAATCAAAGATTCTGTCGTTCATCCCGTCTTTTTCCGACTCTCATATGACCGTCGTGCATTCTTAAACAAAATCTAGATTCATCACTAAAGACAACACGACGCCATTCAAGATTCCAATGAGATCGTTAATTGCACCATTGTAACCGTTGCTGACAATGTTTTGCAGTCAAAGGAAACACACGTTGCGGACGATATGATGTTAACCCAAAACTTCAGATTCGGCAATAAACTATTCTAAGGGTTACAGGGCGATCTTCTCCGCCAAACCATTGGTCATCCACTACCCGAGTAGAGAAAAATCGTTCTCTAAATACCAGTTGTCTTAAGCGACGATCTTGACCCTAATTCGTTCTTGTTGAAAGCCCGGTTCCTCTTTCGCGATGTTCCTGGCCATCTTCAAACTATGCACGACACACTCGCATTATAGTAGACCGATTTAGATTTACACTGTTATCAATTTCCCCAAATGAAAAACCAGCTTCACGCAAACCAATAATTCGACCTCTGTCAAATTCACTTAATTGACGGTAATATCCTTGCTGCCGTACTCTAGGCATGATAAAATAAATAAAACACGTTAACAAAAGAACAACAGCCAAATTAATGTTAATTAACAATGAAAAAGAATAATTTTACCAACATATTTGTTGACAATTCTGTTTGCATTTTGCAACAATAATAACCTCGCAGTTCCCAACTTTTGTAGTGTTCTAATTTTTGCTCCCTTAGACATAGTAACCTGGTTTTTGATAGCGATATTTTACTCGTTATGATTGGGTAATTATTGACCAAGCCGAGATCTCTGACTTACATCGTTAGTTTCGCGCTAATTTGTCAATTATTTATGGCAATAAAAGTAAATTTTAAATTTTACAAATTCATACGAGGATCGTCCAGAAAGTAAAGAACGTTTACGCATCACACGCGGCACCAATCCCCCTTCACCGCGATTAAATGTGCGCCAGACAGTTCGGGTCCTCGCCTCATTGTGAGCCGAGTTGCGGTGAGGCCACATTTCTGTGTTTTGTGATCATTCAAAATGCCTATGCCAATAGAAAATCCCGCCAAATGTGAAGTGCGTAGTGTCATTCGCTTTCTGAATGCGCAATATGTTCGACCTACATTAAAAGTCTGAAACGCCTTCGGCGCACCATTCAAAACAAAAGAAGCAGAATGTTGTCGTCAAAGGTGGTTTTGATCCACGACAATGCTCGACCTCACACCAGTGCACAATCATAGGAATAACTTCAAAGACTTAGGTGGGAAATATTCTGGCATCCTCCTTATAGCCCTGATCTGGCACCAAATGATTTCTATTTGTTTCCAAAATTGAAGAAGTTTTTAGGCGGAAAACAGTTTGACAACGACGAAGATCTCAAAAAAGCAGTAACATCATGGCTCCCATTTTTCGCGACTGAGGAATTACCACATCGGTATCGAAAAACTGGTTACACGATACAACAAGTGCCCTGATAGCTACGACGATTACGTCGAAAAATACTTTAAGTTGCTGTGATGTTGTAATTAAAGTTTTGTGATGGTATCTTTTATTTTTTTTAGTTTTAGCAAAACGTTCTTTACTTTCTGGACGAGTCTTGTATTTCTATAGTAATATCGTTAACTTATTATTTCTAATTATTCAACTAGCTAATTCGATAGTACATGGGGACATTTTTATACCAATTTACATTATAATTATTTACATTTTAATAAAACAATTTACATTGTTGCACTAATTATTTTGATAGAAAGAAAAATTGTTCTTAGCAAAATTATGAATCAAAAAAAAACCGGAACTTAATGTCGTCACACTTTTGTCAATAAAAGTTAATTCACACTTCACAAAAAGTAAAATGTCCGGAATTAAGCCTTTAACATCGTGAACATGTTACAGGAGAAATAAATATCTGGAAATACTCAACTTGAACTTTAACTTGAAACCTTCTGTTCTCAAATTTGGGTTGAACTCGACAAGCAAGGGCAAACATGTAGGTAGGAATATAGAATGTCATGACGATTAAATTCCCTCAGTGCGCGGCCATTGTTCTTCGGGAAGGGGGCGACTTCTATTCTATTCCTATTCAGGTGATTCATCGTAATTTTAAATAAAATCCTATATTTTTATTTCCCGACTCCGCAACTATGAAATAAATTCAAATTATGTCCCCTTTAACATATCTTTTGCCCTTTAACATATCCTTTGAAAAGTTCAACTAAATCTTAGTTAATGGCAACTTGCCTTAAAGTCAATTGTCAAACGCGTTTTTAATTTTGTGTTAACAAGTTTAGTAATAGTTGCTTTATAAGTTTACAGATTTAAACAATGCTTTACTCATATATTTATGTATTTATTTCCTTTGGCAGCAAATTCTTCTAACAGATCTGCTTTAATAGAGCTTACTTCATATAATTTTTATATTTTTTTGGAAATCACAACAAAAAGGCATCATAACGTAGAATATCGCTTAAAATTGCGAATAATAATCCTTGGCAGTCAACATCAAAACTAAGCAAGGGATGACTTAAAAATATGCCAAGAATTACAGAACTGGTTTTAAAGAGAGGCAGTTGCAACAGGGCAGAAAATGTGCGCTGACAAGCTACAGAAGTTCGGCAATTGTAAATAAATTTGAAACATAAATGCCCGCCGAAAAATTTATGATTGCAGTTTTCTTTATGTCTGGGCTACTCTCATGCTCTACTTATAGAATTTTGGTCTTTTTGTATTACAGTAAATAAAAAAGTACCAGATACCTTATAATATGCAAAATAGAAACGCAGCCACCTAAATTGCATATTCTTGTGCATATATCAAGTGAAATAAAAATTTGAGACTTATTTTGACCTTGATTAACATTACTATCGATAAATAACGTTGAAAAGTAACGTAACTCGAATAAATATTGTTAAGGCATTGTATAATAGATTTTAGTACGGAGTACTGCCTCTGCTAACGCCAATTTATGCCGTGTGTGCTTTGGCAAGGATTTAGCCAGGTTTCGTTTGCAATTTTGCAGAATGCCTTCAGAAATTCATTTTTCAGATTCAAAAGGATATACTAATCGACCTCTAGCTCTGCGTTGTAGTCCACCCGAAAAGCTTTTAATGATAGTCGTGTCTAAATTATGAATTGGACAATTTGAATTATCAATACCCATTTACTCATTTACCCATTTACTATTTTTGGAATATGCGAGGGTGAGTTATCAAATATTAGCGTATACAAGGTGAAAATAAAACTACATCAGCTGTCGGCACTTCTTCAATATTTTTGAGGACTGTTAGTGAACCATGTTCGGTACAAGCATCGAATAAAATACCAGCTCGAATCATAATACTGCCTCCTCCATATCTTCTTCTCTGTAACATTGCTGCTTGTGCATGTCTTTCATTCCCTCGCTTTCAAAGTCTTATTAGTCCATCACCAGTCTTTAAGCTGAATCTTAATTCATCAGAAAAGAAAATTCGTTTCAATTCTTTCAGGGTTCAATGACGATTTCGTGCAGCAAAGCACTTGAGTGTCGGTTTCCTAACACATCTAAAACAACTAAACGGTCATATCTTAGAAAAGTAGTTCTTTTTCGACCAAACACAGGTCGCTGTAAAAATCAGTAATATATTTTCTGCACTGTTCGTTGCTCGCAGAATAATCCAGCGTCATTGGCAAAAAATGTATAATCCATTGGTATTAAAAATAGGCATGCAGTTGTTACATCGTTTCCAAACTCAAATAACAATAACTACAATGATACTCAGTCCGATGTGCTAAGTACTTCAACGAACTTCGGGGTGTAACTTATAACGTGTGTATAAAAAGTTTTCTAATTAAGAGACCTATGGAAACAAAATGATGTATCTTTGCTTAATTCATACAGACATTTCCATTTTCATA
>JAHWXV010508931.1:0-13292 GCA_024586415.1 Phrixothrix hirtus | reverse complement strand
ACTAACAGAAATAGTAAGTTAATTATTTAAAGGTACGGTATTATTGACAAAAGAAAACTTTAAATAATTAATTAGCTGGTTACCTAAAAATAATTAATAATAGGTTCATCTGTAAGCTTAACAATTTCTAACTTATACTAAAATATAGATCAGCGGATAGCGGAATTAAATCTTTACTTAAAAATAGACATTTAATTATACTAAAGCAAGAAAAGCTTAATTAAAATTCTTAACTTTCCATTTGGTTATCAAAATAGTTCGGCCAGACAGCGAAAAATTGTTATCATTACAAACAGGCAACAAAAGGTCAATGTCTCAACCATCAACTTGAATGTTTTGTAGCTTATCTATGACCCGTAGGTTATATTGTATCTACTAATCTACTAATACAGACGAGTTAATAATTGCACTAATTATGAAATGCGACGAAAACAATCTACAGGGCATTTTACGTCGTACAAAAACTTAACTAAGAAAACTAATAATATTAATATACACGTATACCGGGTGCCGACATAAAATATTACATAAAAATGTTGGGAAAAATTAAATTGTTTTAACGTGTAAATTAAATTATACTGAATCAAAATTACCATTTATATCAAAAAGAATTAATTTGGGTAAACAGAAAGTAGACTTTGGCCTCAATTTCAGTTACATGTTACAGTCTTAAACGGGATTTTCTTAGGTGCATATTTCTTTATTGACATTTCTAAATGCATTAAGGTAAAGGTGCCAGTATTTGATTTTGTATTAGTAATTGCGAGAGATTTCTCTACATGCGATTATTAAGCATGCTGCTAAATGCGGATACTCTACAAAATTAATATTTATTGCCTACTGCCATCCGTTGCAAGCTTTTGTAAAGGGCAATTAATTTAAAGCATCAGGTTAAACCAGAACATTTTTCATGTTACATGGTGACGGTATTTTTCCAGTTTATTATAGCATATTGTAATAATTATTTAGCCTTTTTGGTTAAATTGTACCAATCTTCTCTCTAATAGCATCTTTTAATTCTTGCAGAGTTGTTGGCTGTAGTCTAATTACCAATTTAATTAAATAACCCCACAGCCAGTATTCCACTAGGTTAAGGTCAGATGATCTTGGGGGCTGTTGTATTTTTTGTTGAAACATTAACTACCCGTCAATGCTCAGCAACAGCAGGTTCAATAAATTAAATCCCAAATATTTATTTAACAGTAAAATAACTTCCAAACTATAACTGTCACACAAAAGAAAATATCTTTTCATCTGGTAATACAATTAATATTTAAAAACAAAAGCAGACTCCTACTTTTTTTGACTAAATCTTTTTTTTTCTTAAATAACAATTTTATATTGACACTGATTCGGAATTTAAATAAGCCCGACCTAAAAGCCCCTTACAAGTTGTTTAATAACATCCCACTAATCTCTCTCACCGTCTTCCCCAAAGGCACATGGCGAATTAAACCACCAAGCAATTGTTTGACTGAATCTGAATTTCAATATTACTTCCAAATTAAGTTTACTAAAAGTACTATCGGTACCAATAAAATTGGTGCCATTCTCGCTATAAATTACGCTTGGTGTTTCTCTTCGTGCAATGGACTTTCTTACCACGAGAAATTATCGGTACTTTTGTTTGAACACGCAAGTACAAAGGTCTAGCTATACCGATTCCTGTTACTTTAAACGTAGCAACAGATTTTATTCGATCTACTGATAATGCGGGGGATTGAGCTTCAAGATTTTTATAAGTATGTCTTCTACAGAGCATGCATTTAGAAAATACGGATCGCATCAAATGTCTTCCGCCTAAAATCAAATATTTTCTGTTAAAATGCTCGCCATAACTTGGCTGCCAACGTGACAGGGATTCGCATGAGAATCGATAATTAAAACTTTACGATTGGATGTCGATCAGGTAAAAGATATGGACACCGAAATATTTTCAAAATCTTTTTTATTAGAAACTTGAGTTCGACGACAAACTATGCCATACTCACTTTTAACAAACACAAAATGATGGCAATTGTTTATCAATTTGCATCTGTAAACAAATCCCTTCGAATGATCGGTATGAAAATACTCGCTCTTTTCTAATTCTTCTACTGACAATCCCCCCTTCCCATTATTATGTGGTTAGCGACACTTTTATGCAAATTGATGCATAACGTGAAAACAACCGATCATATCAAATATCGGTTGCACTGCTGAGCATGGTAGTAACAAATCTCTTTTTACTTTCTTTACCTAGTTCTTCTTTATTGCAAAGTAGATTTTTTTGTGGTAATTCTTGTGGGATGAAATGTCATCGCTTTATTCCCTTCCGTCATTTAGACCCTAGACATTGATGTGGGGAACAACCACGAGAAAGTTAATCGGCGGGATTTTTATTTCCTGGTATGTTGCTATGCTTCCACACCTGTCAACTATCTAATTTCTTATAACCGGTTCCATACCAACGTTGACCACCTATCCATACGTCTAAACCGTGTTAAGACTGTAATAGAACCACTCCAAAAATATTTTTCTTATTGATAATTGAAATGTTCTTTAATTATACTGTACATTCGTGCTGCAGTAGTGACCGCTAAAAGCTCTAGTCTCGCTATCGATAGCTACTTTAGCGACGTCCCTCTTGTTTTAGCTTGCAATTACTAAAAATTAAGGAATTTTTGAGTTTATACTCGTAAACAGCAATCCATGCAGAAGCACACCTACTTGCGTCACAAAATACTTGTATAATTAGTTGATATGTTACTGCGATACCCATAATCCATCTTGGAATTTCTATTTTCGAAAGGAAAGATAACTTCTTCCCTCATTTTTGAAACCCAACCTTACTCTCACCATTAACTTCAACACTCTAATCAATCCTGCTTTCCCACATTTTGTGCGACAGAATCTTTGGCAACGGATCAGTAAATCCAATTAATCCAACATTTTTTGGAGTTGCCGAAAGTATGAGGCGCTTTGTAACTTTATCGTCCTTTTTTCAGAATGTCACATATCACGAATAGATATTGAATCCCTATTCCTGTTTCAAAGTATATCTAATACATTTGCTATGTCAGTTCTTTCCTGTCGCCAGAAAATTGCCACCCCTTCAGATCAAACTGTGATTCAGCCATCATTTGCCTTGGTTCCCGTATGAAACTGGAAACTTCTTAATTAGATATATTGTCAATACAATTATCCGCATAAAATCCACCAATTAACCTCATAATAGCTTCGTTAGAATAAAAAGCGTTCGAATCAGCATATTTTTTTTTAATCCAAGCAAAAATCGACTAGAAGTTGTATCTAATGCCACCTTTCTATGACGATATGCTATTTTACGACTATTAGAACATTTCCATAAAAATCTAAAGTTATCTCGGTTATAAGTGTGTTTAGAGAAATGCCTTTCTAATATGACGAACAATACCTATTTTATTTATTCCAAATTTTAATAAAATGGACGGAATCATCTCAATTAAATTTGTACCCTTTTTTAAGCATTGATTCAAATAACGCTAACCTTTTTCCTTTGGGAAAACATCAAATAACGGTGTCATTCCCGCTGTATTACTCTTTTTCATATATTTTCGGTGTGGAAGTAGAATGCTGGATTGGGAATCACATTCCAAGGAACCTTTTCAATGATCTCCAGTAAATATAGTAGACGGGTTCTAAAACAAAACGCTACATAACCTCACTTTTGATGTTTGGCCTTAATCTTATGGGAGAAGTAGGCGGCAGCCACTATGTGAGAGGAGTCAGCGGCGGTCATTTTGTCAGATGAGTCAGTCATTTTGTATGAGGGGTGGTCGGTCATTTTGTGGGTGGGCCATTATATGTGAGTGGTGGGAGGCGTTAGCCATGTTGTAGGTGGACGGCGGCCATTTTGTGGGTCATCCATTTTGTAGGTCAGTCATTTTTGTATTGAAGAGAAGACAAACGTTTTATTGTTCTTTCATCGTATTATACCAAAAATAAATTGGATAGGCATATGAACTTGATGATTGCACAATGCTTGCATTATGCTGATAGAGAATGTCAGCATGATGGTTTTGATGGTAAATTTAACAAACGTAATAAAACATCTTGTATTTGTTGTAAAATGTTTTCCAATTTAAATTAAACATTTCTAAATCTCGCTTACCAGTATGCAGTTTGAAAATTCGTTATATGTAACAGTATTATGTTTATTGAATGCCAATGTATCTAAATACAAATTTACAGTTTGAGGGAAGTTCCGGAAATTCTTGAACAATAGTGGCAATTGTTGATACTGTAAAACTATATTTTTTTTATTAAAAACACATACGATGATGTGTCCTATTGTCATATGACAATGCTCTAGGTATACAGTATATATCTGTAGTATGAAGTGAACATATCTATTTTAGATTACAGAATTTTAACTTAGCGAAAATGTTATCTTGCGCATAAATGCACTTATAGCTCTTCAGATTTACTGCATTATGCTAGTAATATATTGATCATTATTTATAGATACCAACTTATAAGGTCGAAAAGATTAAAATTCCTTCTACCAATCATATTTTCTTTATTATGATATACTTCTGTACAAATCATAAATTATTATCCCATGCTTAAGGCATCTTAGTTTCTCCAAAAATGTATTTATGTTTAACCGTAATTCCCGCTGTATTCTGGCATCTAGTTAATTGTACAGTATTATTGCTATATCTATTAGACGGCATCATTGTTATTACTGTTTTGACAACTGCGAATGAGGTAATGGTTTCGAACAAACGTAAAGAAGCGATTTTCATATTCCAAACTGTTCACGCTCCTTTCTAATATAGCTAAATCCCAGTTGGTATTAACAAAATTAGTAACAATACTATTATGGATGTAATTGTATAAATTCAATTCGTTCAATAATTTTATCATGTAATTAATAATATATTTTAATGCGAATAATTCGCTTGTATCATTTTCATTTTACTGATAATGTCTAATTATTAGACTTTTTATGAAGGATCGTGTAGCGAACTCAAATTCAAAGTTATAACTTATAATAAGATTACTGTTTAAATGTTCATCAAGCATAAAACAACCATTATCAAGTTGTTCGCCTTCTTCCCCTATTACATATCTGTAGTCAATAGATATTGATACCCCAAGTGATTTTCGATAAACTGTAGTGGGGTAAATGTGCTACGTACTTAACTTTCTTCTTCTTTTTGAACATTCATCCCATATAAATTATTTTCACACGTATACACTCTAATAATAATGCTTCTAATTGCTAACTATAACTCTAACCCTCTTCCAGTCTGATAAGAAATGTGAACGTCACCATTTACGTGCTAATTATAAAGCTTACTCATTTCGTGTCTGCTAAGAAAATGCTTTCTCATGTTAATTATAATTTAATTTCACTACATGGCCTATATAGACTGATAAGAAATATGGACATCCGCTTTTCATGCCAATTATACATAAATCTGACTTATTTTGTCTAGACTGAAAGGAAAATGCTTTGCGCGCTAATTCTAATGTAATCTCGCTACATTTCTTGCTACTTTAATAAGGAATGAGGGCATCGGCCTTTGCATGCCACTTATATATAAATCTGACTCATCTCCTGTCTAAACTGATAATAAAACTTTTCGCAAGCTAATCTCAGTACATTTTCCTGCTACGCTGGTAAGAAATGACATCAATAATTAGTTGCCTGTACTACAAATAGATGCACATATTACTCACGTTAAGTTCGATTTTTTTCAATCCTGCGCAAGAGCCGCCTCGTCCCAAAATGGCCGACTATCTACTAATTTATTGTCTTTCTTCGTCTCCTCCGCCTCTCTCCTTTGCTACAAAGGGATGTACATGTTGTATCCTCACATCATAGTGATATTCACGTTAAGTCCGATTTTTATAATACTGCGCATGCGCCGTCTCGCCAAAAAATGTATGCACACAAACTGGCCGACTGCTACACTCCCAAAATGGCTGACTCTCTAATAATTAATTGTCTTTCTCTCACTCCTTTACCACAAAAGATGTGCATGTTGTATCCTTACATATTGATACATTATTCACGCCAAGTCCGATCTTTTCAATCTTGTGCATACGCCGTCACACCCTAAAACTGTCGTACACAAAATGGCCGACTACCCCACTCCAAAAATAGTCGCGGCCCACCCACAAAATGGCCAATCACAGAATGGCCGACCTACAAATTGGCTGAACCACAAAATGACCACCGCCCACCTACAAAATGGCCGATCACAAAATGACTGACTGCTCCTATCACTTGCACAAAATGGCCGCTGCCGACTCCTCCCACAAAATTGCCACCGCTGACTCCTCTCACGAGATACGCGCCTAACTTCAAAATTGAGTTTATGAAGCATTTCGTTCCAGAATCCGTCTACTATATCTACTATCCCCTCCTCCAATAAATCTAAGAATATTTGTTGGTACTCCTTAAAGTGACAAATCTGTCAATTACTTTTACACAATTTGCTATTCCTTTTTATCAAGATTATAATTTAATGATAGTGGTGGATGATGTAGCCGAAGTAATTGTATTATATAAAGACCCCCATTATCCTTAGCAATTATTTCGGTAAACAACTTTGTTATTGTATTTTCTAGTTCGGTCCTTAATTCCTTTCAATAGGATTTTCAATGCCCAAAACATCTAGTTGCCATAAATTTGACTCGCTTCTCTTATCAAGTAAAGTACTCAATAGCAGTGTTGAACTATGACTTGATTCCCTAGTCGGAATCTTCCTCATTAATGACAAACCCAAAGAGGTATCCACAGCCACAAGCCCATATTTTAAGACACGCTTTCTGCCAATTAAAAGCTTACCATTAAGATCAGCACCAATTAATCACTATACAGAGTTGCTTCATGATATCGGCGAGTCGTATTTTTGAACTCATTCATCCATACACCTGTAAAAGCTATAGTAATTTCATTAAAAATGAGGCTTTGATCCAGCACTTCAAATGTACAACCATATTTTTCATCCATTGTACCTCATAACAAGAACTACTTTTATTATTCGTATGACATACATTTTCTACAGTTGATTTAGGAACATATGAATGCTGTAATTCTCTATCTATTATGGCACGTATCTCCCTTAGACCACCCTGCTCCTAAATTTTAACTGAAGCAATTTGTAAAAAGCTTGTGTATTTGTAATGTTTGCCAACGCTTCTCATTCCTTCATGGAACTATCAATAGGCAATTCATCATTTTCGCAATTATTACTTGTTTTAGGTGTAGGTAGCTTTCAATAAAATATTACAATCTGCTGAACGCCACAAAATACACATTTTTAATAACCCTTAAACTACCAACTTTGGTGACCGACATTAGCACAGCGAGAACTCGCCCGTTTCTCCTTTAATGTATTTGTTTAAATGTATATTTTTGCGCCATAATACAGTTTCCACAGCAAGACCATCACCACAAAACAAGCACTTTGTGTGTTGTAAACTTATTAGTCTGATTACAGTTGCTTGTTTGATTTTAGAAGTGTTGCATTCACTATTTTACGGTTTATTATATTTTAAATCTCTACTATTAGCGAAATCTATTCTTTTGTTTCTATTTCGGTATTTATGAATTACATTAACCGATTTCATTGAGTATTCATGGCGTGATCGTGCAAATCTGAATAATGTTAAGATTTTTGCTATACGAGCAACAATTCTTCTGGAAAGCATCATTCAACTAATGGATATAATATTGCGTCTTAAGTTGTCATAGTTATGCCTAACCTTTCCAAACATCTTAGCTGATTTTCAATTTTATCTTACGACGCGTAGTAAGAACCAATTTTAAAAGTTCGCTTACATAAAATGTAAGCGCATCTTAAGTTTTGACAAACAATAATAAAATTTATAGCCACCCGGTAACTAGAAATATATGCATATTTATGAACATATTTGGTAATATCTCATCAAAATTTCAATGACAATAAAAATACGATTAAATATACAAAATTATTATTAATTCAATTAAAAGTTACGTTTTAAATTATTTCTTCATTATAAAATAAAAATCAATTGAGATTTTCATATAACAAAATATAAACAAGGATATTTTATAAACTATAACATCAGCAAAGGCGTAGACATACAATAATCTGCGAGATGAAAGTATTTCTAAAAACAGTTACTAACAATTCCCGCGTTACGAAAGAATTGCTTCTGATAGTTAGTTGAAGCTACAGATAAATAGAGTAAACAACATTTCCTTGTTTGTGCTGCTGAGTACACGCCCATTTTAAAGGAGCGGTGTCATGGTTCAATTTAAATTCCAGGACAGAAGAGCTACCCAAGATTAAGTTTCGTATATGACCGAATGTTTGGTCAATTCGGCATATGCACCCCCAAAGGCGGATTGTAATTGGATCAATCAATTATCGTCTTTCCGCGTTCTTTTCCTGTACAATGGTTTAGGATCAAACTGTGCAGTACAAGTAAGGTACAACACAGTATAGAACCAGAGGCGGCACAGTTCCCTACTCCTTTTGGGAGCTTTAGAGTTCTCAGACCACAAGTAGGTGACGCTCTTCTACTTTAACTTTACCACCAAGTAATCCTTGAATGCTTTCTATGGGAATCGACAACAACCCCTTTTATAAACTCCGGTGGAGCAAGTATTTCGGTCAAGTTAAAAATAGACATTTATGATAATTATTTAGTTAAGTTTAGCTAAGTTTATTGATCAATTTAGTGTAAATATGTATATTAGAAACCCAGTAGTCTCCGAATTTAGTTATATTTAAAAGGATATTGAATGACCGTTACATATACCTATATTTAATTTATTGATTTGCTTTTACCGAATTGTACTTTTCAAATTACAAATTATTCATTATAGTGACATATCGAATTCAGCTCTTATTATTCTATAGCTTATAAAAACCTTAGAAAAAGTAACCATTCTTTCTTTTAGAGAATTACCAGAAACCAGTTAGGGTAAACATCCTAACTGTGAGTCTCGATTGACCTGTTCCAAATACATACTCAGTGGCGCAAGATTCACCATTTAAATAGTAAGTATCTCGCTGCTTTCCTGTAATACGGTTTCGAAGTGGAGTCGTTGTTCCCTACTTCCCCTTTTTAAACCCTAACACCTAAAAACAAACTGACGCCTTCAAATACGACTTTCTCTTGTGTTACTGCTACAACAACGTTGCTGGACGCAGTTCCGTTAGTTTGATAGCTAACAGAAAATACTATATTGTTGAATCATATGTTTGGGAGTAGGTCCTTGTCAAATGAAAGCGTATCATAATTTTATTAACAAATTTCAAAGAACATAGTATGTAGCTGACGTTCCTAGATCAGGAGAACCAAACATTAGTTATATCCAAGTTGCAGAAGTTCTTCAGCAAAAACGAAAGCATAACTAACACTGATCCATTAGCAATTAGTGGTATAAATTCGATATCAAAACGATTGTAAATGCAATCCCTACACCATGGTTTAGAAAATTTTACGCAAAATTCTAAAATTGAATCCCTATAATTTGCAACTGCTGTTTGAATTAAAAGAGGCAGATTTTGCTATCAAGTATAATATTTTTCTTTGACGGTCCCAATTGGTGTAGTGGTTAGTATGTTTGCCCCTAGATCCAAGGGATGCGGGTTCAAACCCGATCAAGGTTGGTAAATTTTTCACCGGAGGAAAATTTAAAAAACATGTCTTCTTCTCGGATAAGGAAACAAACTCGTAGGTCGTGTTAATGTGATGTTTGGCACGCTGAAAATTCCTACTGGCGGTGGAACTCCTCCAGATTCGGTCAAATTCTAGTAGGCATAGCAAAATGACAATTCAATAGCTTTAATGTAAGAGGGCTAAGAGAAATTTCGCGTCCCAAATCCTCAGCCACGGAAACAAATAAACAAAAATGATTTTTCTTTACGCATATTATCCCAGATGGAAATCGAGCGCGTATTTTATTGACAAATTAAGCCTATTTTTCTCTTAATGGTGGAGCGAATACTCAAAACCGTTGAATATTGTCAACAGCAAATCCACATAAAATTGTTCAGGAATATCTCCATGATAAGAAAGCTACCGTTTGATGCCATTTCACAGCTGATTTAACCATTGATCGACAATTTTTTGAGGAAATACCGAATGAAGAAACCCTATTTGCAACTGCTAAATGTTAACGATGCCTGCAAATGTTAACAGATTATACCATTTTATAGTTGTAAACGAGCGTGATGGAATTAAAAATATGATTTTTATAGAAGATGGAGTACCCCTGCGCATATACCAGCCAGTTAAAGAACTGTTAGATGCTATTTTTCAAAACCGTATTATAAGCAAATACTTTGTAAATTCGTAGCTATTGTCACATTATGCAAAATTCATAAAATTGTTATTTAGGAAAAATAAGTCTTTTGTCAGAAAATGTAGAAGTTTTCGTTTTTAAAATAATAATTGCATTGCGTAGACAGTAGATGAAAAAATGTTGCTTTTTTGTGAGACAATTATTTTACCTGTTAAAGAAATATTTGGGATTGAATTTAATGAATTAGTTTTTATTGAGTATTATCGGACAATTAATATCTCAACGAAAAATAGAACATTGACGACCATGACAGGACCTACAAATTTTGATCCGAAGTATGCGCGTGATTTTATGTGTTTTCGTGTCGATTTGTTAGAAAAAACTATTTCATTTAGAAACATTTGTTTGATAAATAGAATATTTGGCCTTTGCTTTGTAATATAATTAAAAATAAATCGTTAAAAAGAATCGTGCAAGTTAAAGCAGCTACTTTACTAGGGCCTTAAAGGAATTTAACGCCATACTAACCAATAAGGATATGGATGCTGTAGAATTGGATATCAATTGGGAATTATTGTAGGGAACGAAGGAGCATCCAAAATATATCGCTTGGAAGTATATGAACGGTTATTGAAAGAAGCTGCTTCTTCAGATAGATTTGAAGTAGACATTGCTTCCTGTGATGAATATAATGCTTCATTTAGTACAGAAAAAATGGCACACATTGTGGCGGTTCAATTTAGCCTACTAGGTATACTGGAAAGCTACAGAATTTGTATTTAGCAATGAGGGTAGTTTGGTAGTAAGGGTAGAGATCCGTCGGTCGTTTTACTTTGGCCCCAGATGATTTGAAAGGTTTCCTTTAACTTATTTTTAGATCTGTGTTCCTACGGAATAGTTATTTTTCGCTGACGTCATTTACCAAAATTCCGCGGCTCTAACTTCGATTATGAAACAAGCGCCAGTGGTGTCAGTTTTAAATTCTATTGGTTACCTTAATTTGATTAAGGTTGATGGTAACAATAAGAATGATACTGTTTACAAAACAATGTATTAACATAGAACGAAATAAAATTAAAATATTATTCGAACTGAATAAATAACGAAAAGGATCATTTGAACTTAATAATGGCTGTACAAAACATAAATCGAAGGACGTGATTCGTTCACTTCGATTCCTATACTCCTGTCACTTTTGAACGCGTAAGCTTTCAGTAACCCTCTAGGCCTGGGTACGAGCGCGTCGCTTGCGACCGTGGTAAACCGGAACGGATCATTAATATGACGACACCAGTATGTACCCGCGACTTCGCTTACTACACAATATAACTAAACGTCGCGACGTCAGGCGTCGTTTGTAGGTCGCTGCGGAGCAACCCTCTTACAAGCGATGAGACGTTGACGGTTACAGGTAATCTTAATTTAACATAGTAGCGCTCCTGTTATCGGTACAACTCGATGCGCAACGACGCTGGAGACGTTTGACGTCGAACACAACTGCTACCTAGCAACTCGCTTTTGTTTCGTTCAAAGTCTTTCGAATTGCGGGTTCGGTGAGAATAGCTCCAAAGGTGCTCAATTACGAGCGCCGCTGGGGTTTTGCTATTCTACGGCCCGGAAAGTTGTCACGTTCTATTTTGGAACGCTCCTAAATTGTAATTTAAATTTTTTTTGATTAAAGATCAACAGAAATATCGTTTAATGCTTATTAATAATTAGGATGCATAAATTTATGTAATTTTACCTTTTTTTTTATTTTAATTATTTTCAAAACCCTTTAGTTACGCCACTGATTACGTATAATTTCTAGCAGTTTAAATTCAGCTTGTAGTAGAAGTCGTTTTTGCTTCAAGATAAAACCATAGAGATTCTATGCGAACTCGTTATCTAAAACACCATATGTTGTCATTTTCTGCATTTTGTAGGTCCTTTTTCAATTATTCATTCTGTAGTAGTGTTGAAGGAAACATACAAGCGAATTGTTCTTATTGCTGTACACTTTCTTAATTACGGCTTTCATCCTTAAGTGCATTCTCCGCCATCGGCTGCTGTTGCAACGCTAGGATGTAACGCTCTTCAGATTTGTACTCTGGATTTGTGCTATATTATTCCTCGACGGACCTGGACGCATAGACACCCGGCCATCCGGAGGAAGGGATCGCCGAACTACCTTATCACAAGGATTCTAACAAGTCGTTCTTTCGTTTATTTCTTTACTCCTTTTTTTCTTTTAATCGAAATGACAATCGACTGACGTTATTTGTTTATTTAAATCAAATAAATTTCTTTTAATTGGCTCATTTGGAATATAATGTAATTATATTAAATCCGTCCTCAACGTGTAAATTTGTACGTAATGTTCGCTACCTAAGAAGTCATAATGATTTAACTACATGCCTTTAATCTGGAAGTTTGATATTACATGGAATAAATTTCGATTTAATAAATTTTAAACATATGCATACAACGGCACGTCTATGGTTTCAGCAAGGGCAGATGGAACACATTTAAATATTTCGCATTTTGATTAAGTATCAATTCTGTAACATGTATTTTTATGAATATTAACTGTAAAATTTTATTATGAGTATTCTGTAATTACGTATATGCTTTACAATTTTCTTAAGATTTTGCTAAAAGTATGTAAAAATTTAATTAGTCAATTTGCTATTCTATTTTAAATATAAAGTTGGATTATCATTACGGTAATCTAGGAAATCTTGTACAAGCTTTTATCAGATTTATTTTTGCTTTGAGTCGTTTATGTATTCAACTTTGACTATAAACTTTATCGACGTTACATGTAATAATTTAATTTATTCGACGTATATGTCACGAATTATTTAAAATTTCAAATTTCGTACAACTGTCATTCAACTACTAGTTTCCTATGAGATTTCTGTGTATGAAATAAACGTTTGTTATAAGTAGGGGGCGGAATATATGCATTTAAATGCAGCCAAAATATGCGCATATATATGCCTTGTTTGCCTTTAAAATATGCACTTATATGCCT
>JAHWXV010508838.1:0-11076 GCA_024586415.1 Phrixothrix hirtus | reverse complement strand
TTATTACTGATCGATCTCAAATTTAGCTT
The DNA here is from genome assembly GCA_024586415.1 of Phrixothrix hirtus. Classification (NCBI taxonomy): domain Eukaryota; kingdom Metazoa; phylum Arthropoda; class Insecta; order Coleoptera; family Phengodidae; genus Phrixothrix; species Phrixothrix hirtus. The sequence continues at coordinate 11,047 of JAHWXV010508838.1, read as the reverse complement.
TTTTATACAATCTGGGAGGCTTATTTCGATATATTAGTAATAAAGGAATAAAGTTAACAATATTCTTCGTGATGCGTGAGGGTTGTTTGAAAAGTTTGCCAAATGAAGACGAGCAGATAAATTACGGCTTTTGAAATACATTTATTTTTTAAAAGTCTTCAGTAACTTCGATGCACTTAACCCATCCCAGAAGTGACTTTTCAAAAGATCTGCAAAATAACTTCCACGATTGCAATCGCTTCTTCATTGAACGAACACCTCTGATAATCAAGAATTTTTTGACATCTGGAAAGAAGTGGAAGTCGAAAGGAGTCAAAACCAGTGAATATGGTGAATGTTCCAATAATTCGTACTTTAAATCGTTAAATTTAGCCGACTTTTTTGCACAAATTTGCTCAAAAAGTTTTGCATAATACTCTCTAGTTATTATTTTGTCTTTCCCAAGATAATCAACCATTAAAATTCTTTTTGAATTACAAAACGGACGTCATACTTGTAACTGGAACCGACTTTAACTTCTTTGGTGCAGTACGATTGGATTCTATCCTCTGTTTTTATTGTTCTTTAATCTTTGAAGTATTGTGATGAATTCATCTTTCGACCATAAGGACGCACAGGTCAATATTCATCTTTTACAAACAACTCAAAGACTCCTGAGACGGTCGCATTCAAATGCGTTTGTGAACAATTTATAGCAGATGAGGCATCCATCTTGCGCAAAGTTTTTTCATGTTTAATTCTTTATGTAAAATATGCCATACGCGTTCTGTCGAGATGCCTAAAGCCGCAGCAATTTCACGCACTCTACTCGTCGGTCATTCAATGCCATATTATGAATTTTCTTACCGATTTATAACGTTGTCACTGTTTTGGGGAGTTCACTGCAGAGATTGTCTTCAATCCCTGTACGCCCACGTACTTTGAAGAGTAGATTCTCTTAACACAACAGCTTGGTATGAATTACCATTGCCTTCAAACATTTTTTTTTACAAATAATTCAATTATGGCACGATGTTTTAAATTATTTATTTTGAAGCAATGCACTTCGTGTCGACTTTGAATGACTTGTAAACAAAGAGAAAATTGAAGGGTCGAACTGTAACTTCACATATTTGTTGATAAGTGAAACTGTTTTACTGATTTTAAATTATAGCTTTGATATTGAATAATTGATAGCACTCAGCGCATTTTTCAAATTATGCTTGAATAGCGGAATTAGTATTTGATGAAACATTCTTTCCGCATATCATAACGTACCAGAATCGTATCAAATCTGGTTGTAACGGAGGCCCTCGTAAATTTGATATTAATATTCTATTTTTAGTTATATTTATTCGTCCCTTAACCAATTCCATTTGTCATGAATAATGAAGCACAATAAGAGGACTGAGACACCACTCCATAATACCCAAGTCGTTTTGTTTACATTTCCTAATGGTCGGCGCAAGAGGAGCAAACAAAACTGTTTTGGTAATAGTTAAATGGATGCACTTGCCTAATAAAACCCAAAAATAAAACAAGTAAAAGGAGGGAAAGTTTTTTACAGTAAGTTTGAATTTTTTTCTGAATAAACCGTGAACCTTTATAAATCAATTTTCAAAATGTTCTCCATACAAGGTGTTTCAGATAATATAACATTTCTTTTAAGGGTTGAAAGTAAGCCCTACAGACACATCAATAAGCGTAAAATTAAAAGATATACGAATACAAAAAGTCCTTTTCCTCTAATTATATACAACGAGCCGCCTATGGTTGCATACAAACTGAAACTGTTAAATCATTCATAAAATTATAACTGACCTACTTAACAGTATCAATTACAGTAACATACACTTTTATAGCTGTAGCAGGCATATTGTCATTTGTTTACTGCAATAAATAACAGGATAAGGGGATTGCCCTTTTATACACTTGAAATGATTTAGAAATAACGTATACAATTTTTTAACAATTTTGAAGAAGTTATTTATTAATGACGGATAATAATAAAAATAGAGTTTATTCATGCATCGTACTAAGAAAATATGTTTAAATGTAGACAGCTTAAGTAATTATTTATTGACATTTTTTAATTTTACACCCAAAAATCGATTTTCGTTTCTAGAATTGCGTGACATCGTCCTACACTTAAAATAAAAATACTTTAAACACTTTTCTAATACAATGGCTGAATAAATTTTAGCTTTATGTTGTCTTTATTTATATTATTATTGACTGGACTCTGTTTTTTAGACAAGCAAAACGCGTTATAGATTAATTACTTGTTGAGAAAAAATTATTTTCTTATTGTATCATAAAATACGTTAACTGAGATGAAAGTTTAACTGTTTGTTTATTTACAATTTTTATCAAACTTACCATTAAAACATCCTCATAAAAAGTGTTCAAATAAATCACTATTGCTTTGAATAATAACTAAGCACGACTTATAATAGATGCGTAAATTCTACCGAACAAATTGGCATTTGAACGAATTTCTTTGCAGCTACTTCAATTCGTACGAAAACCAAACACAATAATGTCTTGGGCTCAGAACTTATTTATGTCATATTTAACTTAGTCTTTATGAATAAGTAATTATGAAGTATGGCCCATTGAAAAGATATATTTATTATTAAAACACTGCTTAACCAGCAAAACGCATCTAGTAATGTAAATTTGCATAATTTCGTTTATCAAGATATCGGTCACTGACATTTAAAAAGGTTGTTTATGCGACTGTTTCGAAAGTTAAAATAAACAAGTATAATTCTGCTCTACTACTGAAATGTTTATTTAGTAAAAAATACTTACTCCATGATATTTGTCATATTTGAAAGCATGTGAATAGTTGACTCGTCACTATTAAGAAAAAAGAATTGATTTTAATTGTACACTTATTGAGGTGTCTATAGGGTATGCTTTCATCCCTTAAAAGGAATCTCATATTATTTGAAACACCTTGTATAAGGTCTAAATGCTCCATTATTCTTAAATACAACAGTTGTAAATCATTGTTTTCTACTTAATAGTGTCACTGACATTTCTAAATTGGAAAATGTTGGTGCAATTTGTAGTAAATGTGGTGACGTTAATTGGTATATCGAAATGTGTCATAAACACATGTGTTTTGGAAGTAAACAATTTTTACCAATCTAGATGAAATTAAATTTCAAGTTAAACTAGCCTTATTTAACTTTGTTAATGTCTTTAATATCAAGACATGTTTAATGGTAGAAATGAAACAAGCAGCACAAGAAGTACATAAATTGGCGATTGAAACTGGACAAATTAGATATTATTCCATTATTAAGCACGTTGTCAAATTTTTTTAGCTTCTTACCCAAGGTTTGAAAGTTACGTACTTAAGTTTAAGATGATGATTCTACATATATGAAAAAGCTTCATATTATGATTAAGTAGCTGCGAAAGGTTTAACGCCCTAGGCGATTTATGAAGATAGGGTAGGAGATTCTCTTATCTATATAAGTAATAAATTGGCATCGCCAATTCATATGTTGAAGAACAATCAAAAATACGCAGAAAAAGCTTGAAGATCACCGTGTATACGTGAGGCACCGAAGAAATTTTAATAAGAATAATTCAGCAGTCGACAATCTGGTATGTTGGATTTGAAGTTACGAAGTATCCACCGTTCTCATCTGATCTAGCTCCTAGTAATTTTTGTTCATTCCCGAAACTAAAGATAGCCTCAGGAGATGAAAATTTGAAAATAATGTTATTATGATAGCACTGTGAAGCTTCCTTAAAAATAGGGACTCCGAGATTTTAGGAACGGTATTGTATTACTGCAATAGTAGAGATATAAGTGTCTTCCAGTCCAGGGGATTATGTTGAGAAATAGTTACGATTTCATCTTAGAGACAATAAATCCGAAATTATGGAAAGCTGTCAAAATAAATTTGTTACGTACAAAATGCATTATGGCAAAATAGCTCAACAAGAACTTGCTGTAGTGTGATCACGGGTAACTGATGCCGAGATGCGTATTAAATAATTACTTCAGGGCACCACATCGTCCATTTTGAAGTTTACATCGCCATTTATTACGTTCGCTTCATAGTTCGACGATAAAAACAGGAATATGGTGAAAATATATCATGCTGAAACGTGTATGTGACCATTGAAGATTAAAACGCAATACATAAATGAAAGCACATGATAGTTAAATATTAAAGAACCCTGAACGAAATAAATCAAATTTACCTGTAAAAGAAATTACTACTAAATGCAGAAATACGTAATACACTGATTTATTCAGTATATCAAAAAATGTTTCGTGTCTAAAATATATTTAATAGTCAGATACATATTCAGGGTATAATAACGAGCATTTCAGAGATATAGTTGAAAACTACAGATATTGAACAAAGGCATATTAAACGTTTTATTTCATATTTTAAACTGTAAATTAAAATATTTAACTTGACAAAATCTAAAGATTACCATCAAATTTACGAAATTAGGATTTTTCTTAAAATGTTGAAATTATATAAAAAAATCAAAAATTAACCGTAAAGTATAAATTAAAAAAAATAAGTAGGCTCAACTGCAGTAGAAACTAAAATATCAAATATACAAATAGAGTATGTAATTCATTCATATCGCAAATTGGACATATCTTAATAATCTTTATAAATTATTTCTCATAGTCAACCCAATTGTAATAATAAATTAGTATTTTTTTATATTAATAAATGTTTAAATTGTTTTAATAATCATGAGATTATTATCAAAAGAAAAAGTAAAAAATTAATAATTTATTTTTACAATGGCTGTAAGAAATAGTTTATAGAAATTATACAAATAAAAATTATTCCATACATCGAAATGTAATTTATAATGTTGAAACAAATCAAAATCATTTAAGAACCGCCCCTTTGCAATTTCAAAGATTAACGAATTCTTTATTCAATAAATTGAGCGTTATATTATGATTAAAATTTCTATACAAAGCCATATGTTTAGCAAATACGGCTCAATAAGTAGAGCAAAATTAAATTATAAGGGTTATCCCACCTTAATTAAAGTGTTTTAGAACGAAAAACTAGATAATATATAAAACACATCGATTTGTATCGGTGTAGCTCGAAGATCAAATTAAACATATCAAAAGAACATCGAAATAATGTTAATGGGGCATTATAGACAACCAAGATAACACTCAACATGGAATGAAACTATAATGAACAACAGCGAAAAATAAACGTGAGAAATTATTGAAGATACGGAGAAAATAACAAATAGTAGTAACCGACAGATTTCGGCGCAGCAGAGGATAACTGGGTAAAATAATCGAGACGATTTAGCCACATACAACCGATGAAAGTAATATGACTTCTAAATAAGTTCTGCGATGGAATTATGAAAAAGAAGACAGGCCTAGAAACGATATGAAATAACTTTATTGATGAAAAAGAGAAGACATTGTGGTGGCTTACACTCCTTGTCTCTACTAGACCAGTTAATACATTGGGAATCGACTGAATTTCTTGCCTGTGTAATATTTAGTTAGTTTAGTAGTTATTAGAATACAGCAAACTTTCACATACGCCGATTTCAACAATTCTTCATGTTTTCAAGTCTCCTGAGCACGTTCTGGTTAATTTTAGCGCGATGTGTCTATCTATCCTCAGTTAAACATCTGAGATCGATTTTTGCCATGAGGTTTTTCTGTCAAATTTGGAGTCTATAAACAGGAGACGCCCATATGAGTTGAAAAGCTTTTGGTGGTGATCGGCAGTTGGTTGGCCTAGAAGGTTGAAAAAACATATTTCAAGGTATCATATATTTTTGATTAGATTAAACAATTTTAAACAATATCCACGATCCATGATAACTCAAGAACGACTTAACGGATTGCTACTAATTTTGAAGATTATAAATCCAAAGAGATTCTCTCGAGTTAAAAAGCTTTGGCAAAAAAGGTCAGTTGGGGTGGGGTTTGAAACGAAAGTTTTTAAGACGATTAAACTATGTGAAGGTAAGTAATGGAGTGGTACATTGTTTTGAACAATTTCTAAATTCAGTGGATTTAAAAAAGCCGCGCAACAACTAATAAACATTTAGTCGTAGAGAGAGCTTGTGCAACAAAAATTTTCTTAAATTCTTAGTTTTTAATGTGGGAATGGGGGTTTAGCGGCACCTTCAGCTTTCGTTTATACTGCAACCTCGCTAGTAGCACGTAGATACTCGTCAGGTATTTCGCTGCTTACATAATTAATTTAATTGTGTAAAAGTAATTATTAAAAAAAAATTACAGCAACGTAATCTATAACTATATGCAAGCAGTGAAGTGATTGGGTGTGCATTCATGCGCTAGTAGTGAGGGTGCGGCATAAACAAAATTTCAATCTTGTCGTTGATAATTGCCAAATTGTCATATTATTCCTAGGTAGAAAAGTACTTTAACGCCTAGAAATCAAATGAGAAGGGATTAGCAGCGCAAAGACTTCCAAAGGTCAATCGCAACCCCTCTTATTTTAAATTTCATTATGCTTTTCTTTCCTAAATTTTATTACGGTTCCTTTTAACATTTCATAACAATTAAAGAAAAATATAGAGTTCGATATGGGGATAGGGTCATCTCAAGCTCTTTGTGTGAACTTTACACCTCGCGGAACGTATGCAATGTATCTAGTCATAGGTATACTGTTCTTTCATGACTAATAAATTCAAAATGTATTGGATGACAGTAGACATAAATTAAGTGGACATACCTTTGTTAAGGTAGCAAATTATGTCCGGTTTGGAAAAGTTCTTTGAAGGGAGCATATTTTCGCTCCTAATTTCTTTAAATATCTTTATTTACTTCTAACGTGCGTTTTGTTACCCAAAATTTCGAAGTATTGGATAAATGTTACAGAAGTGATTAATTGAATGAAAAAAGTACAATTTACGAAAAACGTTTATCAATCAGCACTGGGTTTAGAAAGAATTACGAATGGGAAAGATGGCAAAACGCTAAATTTGGACGAAACGGTAGTTGTGATGAAAAATAGGAGAGAAGTTAAGACTCGCCTGTATATCAATGCCAACATATAAAAATTTTGGGAAAACGCCTTCCTAAGGATATACAAACGATACCTTTTGTGCCGGTTTCATTTTTTTAAATACTTAAAACTGAGTGCAATGGTGTACTCACGTGACGATATAATAAAAGATCATTTAAGAATCTCAAGATCTCCAATAAGAAAAATTGAAGTACGTTATTTTATGCAGTTTTATTTTATCGCTGATTAGAAATTCTAGTTGGTAATAATGATTATTAAATTTGAAATTGACATTAGAGTTAGTTCTGATTTGATTTACAAAATCTGCCACTGGGTAACTTTAGCGATTTATATCGCATATGAAACATTCAAAATAACTGTTTAAGGTAAAACAAAGTAACATTGACATTTGGCCAACATTGACACATATTCCTTATCGTGAAACTACACCCTAACCTTTACAATTTACACAATCGTTAATATTTTAATAGTAGTGAGATCTAAGCTAAACCTAAAGTGTTTGCGCCAGCCGCACCCATTTAATTTAATTTTGAATCTATTTGTATATTTATGTATTTTTAATTTGCATTTTTAATTTTATACATTTTACATGAACGCTTCCAAAAAGCATAGTATTTTAGATCTTACTGAACGCCGCTCAATTCGTAAACCCCCACTTTCGATGCATTCAAACTGCAACCGTCTTCATTACTTTGCGTACACGTATTTGAACAACACACCTCGTGTCATTACTCGCTTCAATAGCCAACAATGGCATTAAATCAAATCACAATTATGTTAATTACAACATAAAAGAAATCTCATTGTGTTGTTTTCAATAACATAATTTTATTGCGCAACCTCCAACCTTCAGATATAAAACAAGAATAATTTATTGTTTACAATCTACCCTTGCAGTGGTTGTAAAAATATCCCTCAATTGTTCCTAATTATCCAATAACTCAAATTCCTTTGTGTTTCTTACAACTAATTGCAAGTGAAAGAACCTAACAATTAAGGTAAGCGCATTCTCATTTTTCACTTATCGTAACGTATTATTTTACATCAAGTTTTCGTTATTTGCAACCAAACCACAAATTCCCCTATAATAAGTCTCGACAAGTTTCAAATTTGTCGCGGTCCTACCTATGAATTTTTACATTAAATTTAATTTAGATTGTATATTTTTATGTGTGTATATTTTGTAAATCCCCCAAATTTGCTACAAGATTAAATCCTCTTAACTTAACCAACCTCTACCACGCCCCTTATGGATAACAATTTCATTTAAAATATCGAAGAGTAAATTTGTTTAACCCTCTGTGGTAAAGCTTAAATGGCATTTAGTTAATTATAAGATATTGCCAGGGTGTACCGCCCATAAAGACTGCGCCCCCACCTTACCTCATGTTAATTGCATCTCTTAGTCAACACGGGTGATTGTGCGGATGATTTGTTTCGTAAAACTTCTGTAAGAGTGGCAAGAATATTATTAAATATATGTTTAATAAAAAATTTGTAAGAAACTTCATGTATTTTTATAAACTAGTGAATTTTGTAAGATTGATAAATTGAGGTTAAATTTGTGAGTGTCAATGTTACACTACGGTTTACATTTGCACTGCGAATGTTGAACTGTGATTAACATTTCTAGGGTAACAGAGTAGTATTATTTCTCGAATCAAACAAATTTATTTTATTTTTCAAATCACTTGCATTAAGAAAACTCGTAAGCCCAATGCAAGAAAATATAAAACATATACTGATGTTAGCATTGAGGAGGTACAAAGTGGTCTAAGCTTTAAAAAGAGCAGCCATTCCATTTGCAATAAATCGCACAACATTGATGAACCGTTTGATATTTTGTAGCAGAGTAATCTGGTTTTGAATTATAGGAGATAATATTAAAACAAAGATGAAAAGATACCTATAAAGTGTGAGGTTTAAATTCTAAATGAATAGGACTGTACATGAGTGAAAAGCCATAAAACTTCAAGTTCAAAGTTAAACAAATATATGAACCTTTGCAAGGGTGGTCACCACCAAAGTCGCATAACATAAAAATGTAGGCAAGCGAACAATAAAGTTTTGCATTTCCAAATGGCGCGCACAGCCACTCATGGATCATGATTTCGTCCGAGCTAGGACTCGTCAGCACGAGATATACTGCTGCACTCCATTCAAAATACAAGATTCGCTTATAAGTACTTCACGAGTGCCATTTATGTTTGATATTTTATGGCAGAGCCATCTAGTATTAAATTATAAGAGGTAATATTAAAACAAAGATGAAAAATATCCTATAAAGTGTGAGGTTTAAATTCTAAATGAATAGAACACCTTCATGAACAAAAAGTCATAAAATTTCAAGTTCAAAATTAAACAAATATATTAACATTTGCAAGGCTAGTCGCCATCAAAATAGCATAACCATATATAAAAATGAACCATGTTAAAAGAATAAGATGTGAAAAAATCCGAAGACTAACAGTATTAAATCCGCCTGAAGAACTATTAGTACATGTATTAGTTAAATTAGCAGAATGGGGATACAGCTTTGATCGCCAACAACTCCGCCGATGTGTCCAAGACTTTTAAGGATCGCCTACCTGATGTTGATTGGTGCGTCATGTTTGAAAACAGGTGGAAAGCAGAAATCAGTCGACGAGTGGCACAAAATCTAACAAATAGAGCGTTAGCCGGAACTGAAGAAACAATGAAATATTGTTATAACAAGCTAAAGAAAACTATCGAAAAGCACGACTTAATGAATAAACCTCAAAACATATTTAATTGTGACGAAACCGGACTCAAAAGGTCCCATGCAAGCGAGGTGTCAAAAAGCCAACCAAATTAGTTAGTTCCACTACAAAAACGATGTATACGGTACTCACGTGCTGTAATGCGATAAAAGGTTATCTTCCTATAGTCATAAATTATAAAGATCTTCATTTGTATTCTACATGATGTAATAATGTCCCGATAGATGTAGATATAAATACTCTCCTTCTGGGTGAATCAAATCTGCTCAATTTCTAGACTGATTTAGAAGTTGTTTTATTCTCGAAACAACTGCACTAGAAGGGACAAAATTACTAATTTTAGATTGGCATACTTCCCACATTTCAATAAATTTAATAGATGCAGCCATGGAAAATAATATTGAAATTTTACAATTTTACAACCGCTAGATCTAGGAGTGTATAAATCTGTAAATCAACCATACAGAAATTATTATCAAGAAACAAACTATAAAAACGTTGAAAAATTTGCTTTTTCTTCCCTGATGAAAAAATTAAAGTAATCTGGTTGTTTTTCTAGATTTTACCCTGTTTCAAAAATAAGTATTTGGCGTAAAACGAAAGCGGCATCGATAGTCGAAGGAAGAAAAGCTTCTCAAGAAACGGAACGTCTTCTTTATCTTCTAATATTCATGATGATATTTCACCAAAGACGAGTGTAGAAATGTCATTGAAAGCTGCACTCCAAATAAATAACCAACAAACAAACAGTTGTTCGTAAGAAGAGTCACATTTCGCGAAAATTAGCCAAAGGATCACTAGTGAAGACGCTCTAGAAAGACTTCGAAGAGAAGCAGAAAAAAGAAACGCAAGAAAAAGAAAACTGTGCAGAAATCTAAAGATAAACAAGCTCAATCAAAAATTTCCAAGATCAACACCGCCAAGGCTCCTAAAGGAAAATATAAACCCAAAAATAAAAAACATGTCAATATCAGTTCTGAAAGTGACATTAGCATTATTTTACAAAGCGATGATGAATTAGATGAAGAACTGACTGTGACAAGACAATCTGATGATACGGACATACATTTTTTTCTGAAAAGACGTCAAAAGTAGTAAGTTCGTTGCCTCTTACGACTCACATCCCAACATGCAGAAACGGTATTCTTCTCAAAGCCCCACATTTCAGGGGCTTTAGAAGATATCCTAGTTAGGAGGGTTGCCTTTTAAGTAGTTACAAAAACTAGGAAAGAAAACAAATTTTTGGAACAAACTGTTTTATTGTTTTTCAAAATATTCACCTTTAAGTTTTAT
>JAHWXV010508798.1:0-14734 GCA_024586415.1 Phrixothrix hirtus | reverse complement strand
GCCGCAGGCGGGTCATTAAAAATCAATTATGCCGCGGGGGGGTCATTAAAAACCGGTTTCAAGGTCGGGCAAAAAATGCTGTCCCAGAAGCCCCTATCTCACTCTACTATATATATAAGTTTTCTCGTAGGTAACGAACTTTTCAATTGTGTCCTCAAATTTTTCAAAATTCTACTTTTTTACAAAAAATACCCTACCAACTTAATTATTTTGGAGCAGTTTAATTTCTTTAAAAAAATATTATATATTGAATTCTGAATATAATAATGTTTTCTAAAATAGGTCTTTTAAACTTAATAACTATTCGATAACTGCATGCGCTTTTAAAAAGAGTTTTTCAAAAGAAGCGCCATAAAAGTTATTGTAAATAAAACAAGCAGTATGTGAGATAACCAAGATCTATCTGTACCAGTTTCAAGTGTACCTTAGTGCTATTAATGATAGAATACAATATCATCCAAACCCACCAGGACCACGTTTGCAGGAGTGGAACAGTTGACCCCAATTTTTTATGACTTTGAATCGGATCGAATATCACGAATGGTGACTTCAATATTAGTTCTCAAGTCGTCTAAATTTTGTGGACTGTTGGCATAAATCAAAAATTTAACACGACCCTGAGAAAAAATTTAAGGGTGTTATATCATACGACCTAGGCGGCCAGTTGACAGGCCCATTTCTTGAAATAATCATTTTTTCGAGCTTTAGCTATAGTAAATTAATTATTTGAATACCTGTCTGACATGGGACACCATCTCGTTGGTTAGATCTATTCAATTCAATTCATGTCAAAACTAACTAGTCAGCATTATAAGATAACGTTCTCCACTAATCTTGTTTGTTTAAAGAGAAATATAGACCGAATCACAAAATAACGTTGTATAATGTCGTCTGAACGTCAGCTAAGGAGATGGGCAAAACAATTACAGGTAGGTGGTAGTCATGATGAAAAATTATCCTTCATTTCTCAGTTTGCCCTAAATTAGTTTACTACTGCTGTGCAACTAGGTCCAATAGTTCATGATGCAGTCTTAAAAAGATGATCTTTGCAAACCCACCTACATTTAAGACATCACCAGGTTGGGTTACCATATTTCAAAGATACTACAGAATTTTGTCACTAAAAATCACACAGTTTGTTGCCGGAAAAACATTGAAAGGTTCTAGTAACTGAAAACAACTGACAATTGTTTGACTAAAACAAAGCCTCTAATTCAAAAACTAGGAACAAAGAATATTTATTATACTCATGAAGCTTTCAATTAAAAGCTAATACAGACAGATCCTTACTTATCTTGTGAACTACCCAGTCTTATAAGAAACAACCAATAATTTCTTGCAACGAAGGGTCACTATCTTCATTATTTATGGAACTGTAAGCCCGCTTGTAAATTTGATTACCTTTATAGAACTAATTATTTTAAAACACCACGTATAGGTTAATATAGAATAATATCATATTAGTATTTAAACTTAATAAAGATCAAAACTACTGAACTCATCTATTATCGAATTGAGAATTCTAAAAGTATTCTAAAACATTTTTAATTATTTTACGTTAAGAAAAATAAAATATATTTAACTAATTCAGAAGAAATGCACAGTTTTAAACGAATAAAATGAAATCAGTAAAACCCTTGGAACATGCCACTTCGATTTAAAGTCGGTCATGTACGTCCGAACGATTGGGGAGTGTATGTTTTGACAAATTAAAAACGCTCTCGACCGTTGGTTTATCATTACTTTAAACAATTTTCAAAACTCGCTTCCCTGTTTCCTATAGGCAGTTTGGCGACACCGTCTAGTGTTCCAATTCGTTTTGCTCCGCAAATTGAAATTGATGCTAGAAAGGAGTTTGCTTTAGCTGCAATTGTAACAACATGAGTTAAATCTAAGCAGAAGCTTAGTTATAATTACCAACACAGATTCCACTCTTGAATAGTAAATTAAAGGGTAAATTATGCAGCTCTTCTTTTATCGTTTTATTCTAAAACAAAGTGTGGCCAATTACTTCACTGATAGGAAGTAACCTTTAATTCATAGCTTTTGTACACCTTAGTCGTACAGTAATAAATCCAGCTTAAAGGAACGGCTTCCATAGGATGCTAGTCTAGAATCCTTGAACATTACTTCAGTTTATTTCGCCTTTTATCGAACCATTTGAATTGTCAATCGACCTAATTAACCTTTAAAAGGAGGCCAACTCACATCCTCCAATTAAGTATTATCGTAAATCTTTTAATCTCTAAATTTGACAGAATCCAACATTTGTAGGTTCATGGTTTTCGTATATGGATGAATTTTCTAAAAACGTTTTCAAATACAGTTATTTTATTAGATTGCAATATTATGAAATTGCATCCATCGGCTAGCATCTCCTCCATTTTCTAACATGTTTAAAAATTGATGATTTGAAAGTGATTATATGAATGGAAGGCCACATAAAGTCAAAAATCCTGTACATTTTATTGCACAATTGGCTTAGCTCGGGCAAGAATAAACGTTTAACCCGGGAAAAATATTATTTTACTCCCTTAATGCATAAAAGAGAGTCCGTGGGAAAATAAAAAGTAAGTATGTCTGAAATGCTTTAATTATGCACTTAGCTTGCTGAAAATAGACGAATCACATATTGTAATGATTATTAGTCTAAAATTAAAGTACGCAAAAACGCACAAATCAAGAAATTACATTTTTTATTTTCCGTAGCGTTTCAGTTTACCGCATTACAATGATTAACAGATTGAAAGACAGTTCAAATCATACGTGCATACAAACAAGACTAAGCAAATAAAGGCCTGCCTAAATTTAGCGTTAAAAATAATTTGTATTCAAGAAGCGAATTAATCATTTGAATTGCCTTTTTATTATATAACAGATTACATGGGCTTGCTTCCTCAAATTAAGTAAGTAAGTAAGCCGCTTTTTGTGTACGTAAATTAGTAAAATTAGTGGCCATCTAATGAATTAATAGGTATTTTCAACATTGTTACTAAAATGTTCCCCATAATAAATGTGTTCTTAGCGTGTTCATAGTTCCTAGAATCCCTAAAATTAAATAAAATGTAACTGAATTCTACTCTACCGTTGTTTGTTACTCTCAGTTCTGTTTATTTATAATCAACAATACATTTATTACAAATACAAAGTAATTGACCAGGCTCATTACATAAGCTTTTAACAATTAAGCTTTTACCCGTACATTTACCCAAGAGCGGCCAATCCAAAAAGATGTATAAAGACTGTTATCCACTTAGGCGACACTTATCACATTAGAAAATACAGAAACAAGGTATTCAGCTACTATACCCCTTGGAAACTTCGTCTGCGTATTTAACAATGCGGCACTACAAACACAAAAATGTAAAATTGCACCAATCGTATCATTAGCTTCCTTTTTATAGTATAAGCTGTATAATTTAAACATCATTGCCAATTTCATTCATAATGTAAAATTTGCATTAGAATCTATGGAAATTTGCGTAACAAATGTAAAATTTTTATTAATTTTTCGATTAAATTTGGTAAAATTACAATTAAAGTTGTAAATATTTATATTTTTGTTCAATTCTACTGCAAGTGTGTATTAATACCATATTTATTATTCAACAGAAATTTTTTGTTTTGTGTGAAGTTCGATATTTTTTGCAGTGTACCAGTTAATATACACTTTTAGGCCTTAGAGTAACTTTTCTGGTAATATTGGAGATACAAGTAGGCGCCATAAATTCTCGGTCTAGCAGAAAAAATAAACCTGGTAAAATATAACAATTTTTATTTTTCAATATAAACTTCCCTAACTGCAATATATTTATTACAACGACTGATTAATAATTCTATAACCTTGTAAAAATAACCCTGTTTTTCCCTCAAAATGTTCTATTACAACTGCTTGCACCTCACTATCGTCCTGAAAACAACGTCCCTAAGGTCTTTTTATAAATTAGAAAATAAATAATAATCACTAGGATCAATCTCCAGACTATACAATGGATGTCCAATTCCTTAAAACCACATTTGCGAATGGCAAATTGTGAAATGGCGGCAGTATAAACGGGTACATTGTCGTGCAATAATCGTAAACCTTGTGTCAAGTTTCCTCAATGTTTTACACGAATATTGTCCCTTAATTTATGCAACAAAGACACATGATATGCTGACGACAGTTTTATTGCGCTCTTTAAAATCAATGAGTAAAATACTTTCACAATCCCAGAATATTGTGGCCATCGCCTTTTTCGTTGATTGAACGAGTTGCGTCTTGTGGCCATCACTTTTTTCGTTGATTGAACGAATTCCTTCTTTCGGGACGAGTTTAATAGGATCGCCGCCATTCCATCGATTCCCTTTTGGATAGAGGGTGATAAAACAGAATCATTGTTTCAGCTCCTATGACAATAGACCTCAATATCGGTTTTAGGTCTTCACGCATGTTTAAAAACGAGCGCGCACATTCGACCAACGTTAACGTTGGAAATCAGAAAGAATACGCGGTACCTATTTTGCACTAACCTTATTCATACCCAAATGGTTGTGGAAAATTCGGCGAATACATTTTCAAATGGCGACCTTCTAATACCATCTCTTTAATAGTTGAAATATTTTGAGGCGTTTATAACTTCAATTGACTGATCGGGGCGCTTATGACCTCAAAGGAATTCTTGCTCCAAACGAAAACAGTTTTCCCACTTTTTTACAGTGGAATATGTAGGAGATAAATCACCATAAACACTGTCTAAACGTTGTTTAATTTGATTTGGCGTATGCCCTTCTTTTGTTAAAAATTTAGTAACTGTGCAGTGCTTAATTTTCGTTAGCTTGGACATTTTCATGTACTGGTCACATTGTCCGGCTGACTACTAAAACGTACTACTCTTCGAGCTATAATATAATTGTAGGCTTCGCACTGTGCAGCTATGAGGCAGGAATTTGAACACACATAAACCTATATAAACTTGTCAGGTCGAGGGTTTATGGTGCCTACTATCATCCAATTTGGTTATTGTATCATTTTTTGTAGATTTCAGACAAAAACGTTTAGCTTCCAGGGGTTTCTTCTTCTACTAAGACTGTTTAACCAGCCTTCATGTTCTAGAATGATATGATGGATAAATAGTAGGAGATGCTGTGAAGATCAGCCATACATACAAGTCAGAAACCCTTGAATAATGTTTATAAATGCAATTCTTTTGATGAGATTAATGAGTTTTTGGTTTGTATATTGCATGGTACAAGTATCAATAGCATGTACTCCTCTGAGACCTTATAAGTCATGTGCATTTTTGCTTAACGCTTAAGTGAGCCCATATGATGTCATAGAATACATGATAAAGTGGATTCTTCTTTGTCTGTTTTCTGTCACAGAAATAGCACAACTTCTTGTCATATGTCGAACGTTTTTGAAATCTTGTAATTCATCTTTTTCATCCTTTAAGAATAGCACAAGATGACTTATTCTCCAAGCTTCTTGTTTTTTGTTTTATGAGTAAAAGTTTATAGCAGGATAAGTACTGCAAAATATCTAAAAAAATTTTACCGATGCATCCCCATTTCAACTATCAAACATACTTAAACATTGGATGCTTTTCCAATTAGCAAAACAAATAATAGTTTCAGATAAGTTTTGTAAGAGCTTTTACTTGCATTTTCATAGATTGTTCTCTTCCTTTTTTACTGTAAAGTACGCGTATGCCACAAACACTTAGTTTGCAACTGCTTTCATTTCTACAATTTATTCCACTTTTGATATAAAGAAACATTAAAATTGTTAATCCAAAGAAATAAATGGCGAGAAATTGATTTTTTTCAATTAAACAAAAACGGTAGTAGCTAACTAAAATTATAATTATACTTAAATTTAGAATATAGTAAAGAGCTGTCATATAAAAACCATTAAGATTGAAGTCTTGTTTCTATTGAATATTTGCTATACACGGAATTATATCATTAAACTCGAGTCTATAAAAGCACATCCATTACAATTGAGTGTATGTTTCAATAATAAAATAAATATTTGTAATCAAATTCTAAAACTCATTTTATAGAAAGAAACGAAATATACATAAACATTTATGAGGTTAAATTTCAACGGCTACAATTTCGTTTTCACCCTACCTAGAATAAAATAATTAATTAATAAATGCTAGGGAAATTTAACCGAATGTCCATTAGCATACAACACTTTTAAGAGAAGTTTCTCGATTAACGTCAAGAATGACAAAATCGTTGCGTCTGAATAATAAGGGTTTATAAAGTTAAACAAAACTTAACTTTCCTTCAAAGTTCGCCTTTAATTACCAACAGCTGAAGTTTTAACGTTCTGATTATTTTTATATTCTCTTCTATTGTTCTTTTGTAAAAGTATAATGGCAATCCGACAAAAAATTAATATGTATTAGATAAAAGTATAACACTAAAGTAATCCTTTAATTTACGGAACGCGCATTTATCATCTACAATATTGCGGAACCTGCCGGTTCTAACCCTCAATTCTAATTCTATAAATAGATTATCGTTATTCATCGAACTAATACCTCTCATAATCGTTATACGAATTTATTCAATAAAGTGTATGATTTTGTAACGTATCTTTTAACCGATCACTTGATACCTTGTTCAAAAAATTCAACCGCTCAAACACTTTTAGGACTGAAGTTGTCTCCTTTAACTTTGCACGTGACCATGTATGACAATTAAATAAAAAGACTGCCCTGATTAAAAATTATAGTAAACAATAGCCATAATTATATAAAATCTCCTTCAAAATGGTTACCTTGAGCAACTATACCCCGTTGCATGCACTTCTGCCATTGGTGGAAACAATGTTGCAGCTCACCAGCTGTCGGTGAATGAAGAAGTTCTGCCGCTTTTTTCTTTAGGCCGTTACGCTTTCAAAATGAGTCCCATTAACTTTGCTCTTGAGATATAGAAAGGAATCGCATAATGTTAGGTCAGATGACTATGAAGAGTATTATAATCTTGGAGGTCAAAAACACTTCACAGGTAAACATTATGACAAGGAACATATCCTGATACAAATTTCATCCATTTGCCCACAGGTCACGCTTTTTCGGGACTGATTTCTTCAGTTTTTTAAAATCTCTCTATAATTGTCCAAACTGTCTTAACCTTCAGGAAAGGATTGAACTAACAGAAAACTGCTAACAGATTTTTCTCTCTGGGAGAGTCTGACATCTTCCAGTGTAGACCGTAAATTCTGAGTTGCAGTAGAAGATCCACGTTTCATTACACATAATAACAGAAATCAAGAAGCCTGTACTTCGGTTAATGTCATCCAAAATGTAGTACAGTTAGAAACTCGGAACTTTGATTCAGTGTTAGATTCTTAGGAAGAATTTTACTACAGACCTGTGATACGTTTGAATTATTGTGCAAAATTTGTTTGACAACTTCTCTATTGCTGTTTGATACCTCAGGAAATATTCTTATGTTGAAACGTCTGCCTTTCTTAACAATTTCTCAAGCCTTTTCGACATTTCCACCATTTGTAACAATTCCTCGACGTTCTGGCTTTTTACCAGCAGTAAACCTCCTATACTACTCAAAGACACGCATTCCGGATAACGATTTTCATTATAAAAATTACAATTTCGCATTTAAAAACGAAAATGCTTTTTCACCACACTTATACTAATTTGCAATTCAAACTTAATAAAATATAGTATTAAATGATGAACGAGTGTTTGATGACATCAAATACCCTGGTATATGTTGTCCTTACACTTCACTAATCTGAATAAACAAATTAACAATATCTTGGACTTCCAGTATTTTGGTATCTGCTATCGTAAGCTGTAACTGACGCAAATGATTAGGAACTAACTCAAATTCTTTCAGTATGGATAACCCTTCCAGACCCATTACGGAAACGTTAGCCCCGCTGTTCAAATGTCCGGCCAACAAATACTTTTTGAATTTAGCTTTACGTAATATCAATTCACCAAATTTGGGAAACTAATTGGCGAATAACTCCATTAACGGGGTACGCCTATAACTTTTAGACAACTCTGCAATGTTTCTTTCCATTTTTCGCAATTAGCGGTATCAAAACAGTTGTTAGGTTTACGCTGGATATACACTATAATTTTTAAGAACGTATTTGGACTCAGCCTTCTCCTCCATCCATTCATTTGGTGCTGCAGGCACCACTTCTAAACTTTACTTTTGAAAAGCAAAAGTTGTCCAGAAGAGGTTATTGTCTTCCTTTCAGTTCCAGCGGTACCACGACATCTTCCACCATTGCGTTTGGGTTCATTTTTCCGTTTCCTAGCAGTAGTCTTCCTGATCGTGCTCAATGATAGGTAAATTCCGAAAATGCAGTCTCAATAGCAGTAAATGCACTGCAGTTTAAAGCTTTAGCCCATGTCGACATCATTCCTACCGCATGGCCCTTTTTAAACTTTTTGCACAAGGAGTCCAGTTGAGAAACCTCCTTGACCTCAATCAAAGCTAAGTCATTGATAAATACTGCCCTTAAGCTATTTTTATGTACTTAATCTTTGTTGCCTCCACAGGCGCATTAGTTAATATCTGGAAAGAATTTTCAATAAGCGTCACATATAAGTCGTATGCCTTAGACGCTTCTGAACTTCACAAGGAATACAAAACTAGTAGCTAACTATAGTAATAGTCAACGATATTGTATTTCACAATTTCTTTAACTAAAAAAACGTTACAACGTTAAAATTAAACTAAGGTGGAAAATTTAGTATTTGATGCTATATTATCAATAATAAATGTAACCTAATGCTTTTTACCTCAAACTTAATGTACAAAGTATGTCTCAGAAGTAATTAGAATGAAATTTATTCGCTCCATGTGGCAACACTGCTTCGGTACAAAGTCTGACGTGGTGATAATATTAGTATCAGTAGTTGTTTAATGTTGTGTTGTAATATTGCGTCACGTAAAATGCAGGCAAATATCAAACAGTGGTGCGCAAGCAAACTTTGTGTTAAACATCAAAAAACAGCTTCAAAGTCACTTGAAATGTTAAGAAACGCATATGGAGACACTGAGTTGTCTTTAGCGCCGGTTTTCAGATGACACAAGGCATTCAAAGAGAGCCGAGAAAATGTTGAAGATTAATGTGGGGCTGGACGGCTGTCAACATCGAAATTCGATGAAAGTGTGCCAGAGGTGTGGTCTGTGTTAGTCAAAAAAAGGCAAGTATCACTAAGGATGATTGAAAATAAGGTAAATGAGTAGATGCTGTTCATCGTACTTTGACAGATGAACTAAGTATGAAAAAACATTGTATGCACTCTGCAGACACCCTCATCACCTCGGCTTAAAAGCTCACATGAGTAAATCCAGAGTCAAATCCCTACTTTTCGTCTTTTTTGATTGTCGTAAAATTATTCACAAAGAATTTATACCACAGAGTAAGACAGTAAATCAATTCCTTCATCGTGAAGTCCTTGATCATTTGCGAAAAATGGTTTGCGTGTGCGACTTGAGTTTATCACTTTTTGAATCTTGCACCACGATAACACCCCTGGTACACCTCACTGATGAGGGTTTTGGCCCAGAAACAGGTTCCAGCGCTTCCCCATCCGT
This sequence comes from Phrixothrix hirtus, assembly GCA_024586415.1. NCBI lineage: Eukaryota > Metazoa > Arthropoda > Insecta > Coleoptera > Phengodidae > Phrixothrix > Phrixothrix hirtus. Next base: position 5,155 of record JAHWXV010508798.1, on the reverse strand, counting down.
CTCGCAGTCCAGATCTCGCTCCCTGCAACTTCTTTTTATTCTCGAAAAATAAGCAGCAACTGAAAGATCTTCATTTCGGAACAACAGAAAATTTTTAAAAATTCGCAAAACAGGTTTTAAACAGCCTAACTGAACAAAACCTCCAGAATTGTTATGAATAACAAAAAAACCGTTAGAGACGTTATATACATTCCCAAGGGGTGCATTTTCAAAGGGGTAATATCAAGATATAGATTAATTCAATAAAAACTTTATTAAAACGTCATTATCATTACTTCTGAGACATTCCTCGTATACATGTATATAGATTGACAAAATTAACGGTCTTATTAACAAAATTAACATTTAAATCAATTACTATTATTAGTAATGAAACTCCTAATTAATCAATAATTTAGATATAAAAATCCACAGCAAAAACATTTTAACTTAAATTATGAAGCATTTTTATTAAAGCCTGTAATGAGTTAATTCCGTTGATACGACCTTATAGCATGATGCTCTCGATTAATGTATAAAAGTATAAGATAATAAATATAATTGAGACCCAAAATGTATTGTATTTATTAATCCATAACTCCGCTAAACTAAATGAAGTTATATCAAATTACCTTTCCGTTTGAGTACACTATAAGCGTTTTGCAAATGAATTAAAATTATTGTTATTAAAGAACTATATTCTCATTGAGTTCTGATTAGACAGCATTAACAATTCCAGAAATCTAAGCCAATCTGCATTAAAAACCATACATTTCAAAGTAATCCTTAAACAACTTATTTAAATTAAATTAAATACATTGATCTTTTTTCAATAAATGTACTTAACATTATACAGGGTCCGTCAGTGAAGTGGGAAAATTTAAAACTACTGTATCAACAAAAGTATTTATTTTAGCATTAATGTTTTTACAGTTTTCGGTTGAGTTAGACTTGCCATTTTATATTTTAAAAATAATACTTGACAGGTGGGCACCATTACGATCTACGCATTCTTGTAGTCTTATTCCAAAATTTTCCACTACTCGCTGTAATATTTCCGGTGTTATAGGTCCAACTTCTTCTTAGTTTTAGTTCCTCTAACGTTTGCGGTCGCTCAACATACACCTTGCTCTTGAGTTAACCTCAAAGAAAGAAGTCGTATGTGGACAAATCAGGCGATCTAGCCGGCCAAACAATGTCTCCATTTTTGGATATGATATTATCCGGAAAGAGTTACCTTAAAGTAGCAATAGACATACGAGCAGTATGACTGGTAGCACCGTCTTCTTGGAACCATGTAATCTCGGCAAATCGAACCAGTTCTTGCCTCAAAAATGTGACCATGCTTTCGTAACGAACTGCAGTAACGATTGTAGCATTTCCTCAGTCGTCATCAAAATAGAATGATCCAATAACACCAGATGATGAAAGAACGCACCATACTATTACCTTAGGACTATGCAAGGGTTTCTCATGTAGCTGAAGCGGATTTTCAGCGCTCCAAAATAGGCTATTCTGTTTATTTACACAGCCGTTAATATAAAAATGGGCTTCATCTGACACAAACATATGGTGGATTAAGTTTTCTTCGGTATCCAAACGCTGCAACATTTCTTGGCGAAAATTCATGCGATTAACCAAATCAGCTTCTTTTAGTTCTTGGACAACTTGAATTTTATAGGGGTGAAACAATAAGTCCTTATGTAAGATTCGCCGTATCGACTAATGTATGTTTAATCGCAGGACGTTTTGGACTACGTGTTATGGCAGTTCGAACTCTATCTATGTTTTTCTGGCGTTCTAAAACTTATTTCTGCTCCTTTATATTTTAAATTTAAAATAGATCCAGTTTCTTCAAACTTTTGCGCCTATGACGCGAAATATTGAACTGATTGCGAAATAATCTTCTCACAGCTGTCGCGGAGACACCATTTTTATAAAACATTTTAACACAGAAAGCACGATGTGCACCTGACCACTGTTTCATGTTTACTAAATGGAGTTAAATATCTGACAATTTATCATTAAATTCAGCACCCTCGCCCAAACGTCAGATGAATTACAGAGTTTTTAAATTTTCCCACTTCACTGACGAACCCTGTATAAATAAAATAAATAAATCATTTTCAGTGGCTTTCCTGGATTACCAGGAAGAAACTTATTGTTGCCACCAGTATGTAATAATACAAAACGAAGCCCAAACCCACAGACTTGTGGAGTACTTTGAATATTAGTGTCTTCCTATATTTTATTTAATATATACCGTAGATGACGCATAATTCATCGATGTATTTCTTCATAAAAAAGGAGCCCTTCTTCATTATAATGTTGGAAGTCACCAACTTAGCATTTACCAAATACGAGCCCTCGCAACGTCTGACGTCTGACGTCTGACAAAATTATAGAACTATATAACCAAAGTTTTCACGTAAAACAAAAATTAACTGTACCTAAATCTTGTGAGATCTCGAAAGTATTGTAACGAAAATTAGAAACAATAAAAACCTAATGGAAAATTCTAGAACCATCCAGCACCTTCTTTATAATAGAATAGGTGACGCAATCACAAATGACTCATTGCAGTAATCGATATCTGTCAAATAAATTCGAGGTCGACAATGAGTCATAGTATTGCAATTTATTACATCACTATTATGAGTAATATTCTGGACTCTTTATATTTTTCTAGAATTCATCTTTTCTATATAAACAGCAGATTAAATTCCCTTAGTTTAGTTTTTTATTAAAATCTTGTGCTGTTAGTTACTGATATACCTGAATACAAATATAAATATAAATATACATAAATAGAAATAAAAACGTTTGTAGTTAGTGTATTGTGAAACAAATATTTAAATAAATAAGTGTATATAAATAATGATAATCTTAGTGTATATATATAAACATTTTTAAAACAATTAACTAGTTTCGTTACAGTATTTATGTCTTCATTTACTGATATCTTTCTCAATAAAAATATTCTTTAACCTAGTTTTTGGAACTCAAAACTCATGTCATGTGACAGTCTCTTTAATTATTTGAAGTAAGTCAGATCATCATGATTATTGATGGCAGTAAAACGGTATTAAAAGTCACTGGTATAATTTGTATAAAAAGTAATATACTTTACATCTTGGATGGAATTGTGTTTTCCATAATATGTATGAAGATGATATTTGTGGACCATTTATTTTATGCTTTCACGGACTTAATAATAAAATTTCTGTCTTTCTCTATTAATTTATATATATGCAACGCTTTGAACATCTAAACCTTAACCTGCTTCTTAGACAGCATTATCCATATTCGTGGATAGTATAAAATAATTAAGGACACTAAAAACAATATATTCCTCCTTGTAGCTAAATTTTTCTCGATTAGATCGTTTTTATCTATAATCTCCATTTCTATGATGGAAAATTAGAACAAAAACATTATTTCTCCTATAAGAAATATAAATACAGCAAATACTTAATTATAACACTTTTATAAAATAATAGGCATTGTGACAAATAACCTATTAACAGTTACTTGTAAATAATTTAACTGAATATAGAAATACTCTGATATTTGACATTAAAATTGGCAATACAGCAATCAGAAGTAAGGATGACGTTCCTGAAGTTTCATAAAATATAATGAAAGACGCATACATCCCATAATAGTGTATTATATACTAAGGATGTAAAGTGGCCCGTTTAATCCCTTGATTTCATACGACAAATAATCAATTGAGGGATTAAAAGGTACTCTAATCCTGACATTATTTTTTTATACTTTCGAATAATTTGAAATCAAAGAGGTTGAGGAAAGTAAAATCGTATGATTTTAATATTGACAAATAATTCATGGAAAATGCTATTTAAATTTACGAATCTCTATATCGCTTTCAATAAATATAATTTTAATTGGTCGGTTTTGTGTTTCCATGGATTCACTTTGTTTAAAAGGGATTCAATTTTACTTTTAATATCTTGGGACTAAAAGTAAAATTTAATCTCTTGAAATTAAAAGTGACACTTTAGTCTTAGAAATAAATGATTAAATTATGGCGTTCCCAATTATTAATTAATTACATGATCGTTCAAATTTATATGTCAATTATATAAGATAAACCTGTATTACAATAAAATATGGTAATCTTATCTTAATTAAAAATAAATCAATTAATAAAGGGTTATAAGAAATCAAAAGAAATAATTTAAAATATGTACATAAATACAATTTAATATTAGCTATTAAAGTTGAAAACATAATTAATATAAAAGTATTTTCATAATTAAAATCCTAGTTTAATAATATTAGGGCCTCCCAGTTGTTAAGAATGAAATGTAAATATAAAATAGAAGTCTTTAATTTCAAATGGAATGTTTAACTTAATTCAAAACATAAAGAAACCTGCAAACAAAACAAACATGAAACGCAAATTGAATTTCATATTGATAAAAAACTAATTGTCAGTTAAATAATAAAGAAAGCAGTATAAGTACAGCAATTACAACCACAAAACTTCAGAACAATCTCAGTTCTCAAAGCCTTACGTATAAAATCCCTCTACTTTCCGATTCATAAACATTTTGCCACACTTTTGGAGGATAAATCTTTGGACGTATTTCAGGATCGATGCCTCAATCAAAATCTTCTGGTCCTAGTATAACCTTTCTGATTTCAATAGGGCCCCTCGATTCGAATTTTGCTATAATCATTGGTACTCGGCCGTTTTTCGGTATCATTAGTTATAACCAGAATAATCGATAAAGATGATGTGTGTATGCAAAAGGACTTTTTATTGTACATGTATTGTCTAAACCTTGGAAGTAGTACAAAAAGACCTTCGGACGTTTTTAAATTACACTTTCTAATCTACGATATAAAACCAACTATCCTTATTGTACCAATTTTAATTGACATTATCTAGTGAGAAACCCCATATATTCTGAATAACTTGTATTGATATAAATTGCATGGCACAGTTAATTAAAATGCACACCACAACATACTGGGTTTGCATGTCAAAATACTGTATAGAATGTAGCATAGAACCACTCGTAATATCGCATGTAAATATTTGTATAATTGAATTTTTTATCTTTGCAGTGACGTCACACTTCACATGTGTATGAACTAAGATTAAAAATATAAATCAAATGAGTGTTTACTTTAATAAAGTCAAATT
>JAHWXV010508668.1:0-13106 GCA_024586415.1 Phrixothrix hirtus | reverse complement strand
GTGCATGCGTGCGTGTGAACGGAGGGCGTGATTGCGTGCGTTCAAGAGCACTTGCATACGTACATGCATGGGTGCATGCGCGCTATTATGCAGGATCGGGAAGATCTTATATATACCTATACTGTTAACAAAATTTTATTAAACAAGGTTATATTTTGGTCTCGTTCGGCTTCAAGAACAGCCAAAACAAGTGTTCAAGATAAACAATGGAATCATTTAGACTACTTACAGTTGGTTCTAAATTTTACGAGTAAATTAAAAACATAGGTTAAATGAATATCCCAGCGACAAGTTTTAGAATATATTCTTTAATTTTTATATTTTGTAGAATCCAAAATGGTCTGCAAAATCTTCACACCCTACGGCAATGTAGAATATGATCTTCTGATATCCTATAATACAGCCATATTTACAAGAGTACATGTATTATAGACATACAGTTCTAAACACAAGGCTGTTATATAGGTTACCTAAAACTTTAGATCTGTTGAAAATTTAGATAAGGAACCATTTTTTACACAATAGTTATAATTTTTTTTGTTTTTGGGAACGCTATTGCGTTACTATTGCTAGTTTTGATTATTCTTTCAAGGCAAACGATCTTTATATCGTTAGTTGGTAACTTAAGGCTGGAATTGCGACGTTTTTATACATAGTTTTACAGCCTATCTGGTTTATTTGAAATCGCGAAAAATTAATTTTTTTACACAAAACAAAGGGTTGGTATGTAAAGTATTACAGCAGAGGTTTGTCATAAAATTGCTTTTAATAAACACCTTGTGGTAAAAATATGTTTAAAAAATAATTAATTATCAGCGATTATCAGTACATTTTTAATAAAATAAGATAACAGAAACAAAGAATGAAGACAAATACAAATGGAATATTCAGAGTTTTATTATAATTCTAGAACTGTCAAGAATAATACTAATTGTTTGAAATTAAACTAAAGTAATACATTTTGCCGATGTCAAGTAAATTTTAAAGAACAGAATTTACAAATAAATAAAAATGAACTCAATTTGAACACATTTAAAAGTAAAATTAATAATTTAAACCATCTGCATTAATCTTACGCTATAGCTATTAATCACCGCATGGCAGTTTTTTCTTTATTTGTTCTTTTATATAAATTTTTAACTTTCTAAAGGAATCCCAGCCTTAACATTAAAGTCTTTCCATAACAACATATCATAAATTATTTATGTTAGATGGTTGTAGTTTTTAATCTATTCCTTTACATTGTTAGAATAGTCATTAGTTTTTGAATGTTGTAAATTGAAAATATGCTGCTAGTTCTGTCAAGCGCTTGACTTTCAAAATACCCCGTAATAAAAAATTATAACTATCAATCAGTATTCATTTATTTGTTGTTATATTGCCTACATCTCATACCGTAGAAAAGTTGCTATATTACATATACATTTTTGACAAACTTCTGGAATAATGAAGAGAAAGGATAAAATTTTACAAGCTTGCCAAATAGAAATACATGGAATCCTTACGTATATTGCATGGCTGTGTTGCTCAAAAATAGCTTTTGGTATCTTCTCGAAAAGAGTCCTACAAAACCCTTCCTTAATTCTAAATTTGCTTAGTTAAGTGGCTTTGCCAATATACTGTCATAGGATATTTGCAAGTAGTTGGGAGATGTTTTTTCTGTTTGCAAATAAAATGCTCGTTGTCTTAAAATATAGTTATCATAAAATACGTTTTCTAAGACTATATATATTTGCTAAGCTAAATATCACATTAGATAACTGTAGGTATTTCTAATTAATAAGGTACAAACATACTAGCTGTATAAAGTTAATTTCTTTAATTAAATTAAATAGTACTGCAAGCTATGCAAACTATTCCTAGAGAATTTTGAGGACTATATACAGTGACATCAAGAAAGAATGCAGACTGCTGGATATGCAACCAACTTACAAATTGGTGGTACTGAAATAAAAATGAAATAATATTAAAGTTGCCATATAATTACTTTACCATAGGCGTCATATACCAATGACACTTATAATTTTATTGATAATGAAGGTGATGTATTGAAATTTAATTTAATTTATTTATTGTTAGAAATTAATTATAATATCTTTCGATTGGTGTCAATCAAAAATAACTAAAATATGAAACATATGTAAAATATATCCTTATGGTTGACACATTGTTCTTTCGAGTAGGAGGAAACACATCTGCAATAAATTCCATAAACTTTTTTAAATTTTACAGCCCTGGTTGCACTCTTTTTCAATTATCCTGTACAAAGGCTTCCTTAGAAGTAAAACAATATGTACATTATTAACTTTTTCTACCATTAGTAGCTCAATTCATTAGAGTAGCATTAAATTGTACTAGCTACCAGCTATGACAGTATTATTGAACCATTTTGCAAAAATTGGACAACTTATGGCACTCAATGCTAGCTTATTCTAAAACATTAAAAAAAGGTTTCTTTCTGAATAACAAGAGTATACTCAAGCTTCATATGAACATTGCTACTTCCAAATTCGATATTTTAGATCGAATACAGTACAACACGAAGATATTGCATTGAGGTCTATATAATAGATTACCCTGTGTAAATAAACTGTCAAAAAATTTCTCATATTAATTTTTCAGTTCTATACTATATAACAAACCCAAAATTAGAAAAATCTTTCCGCTAGATGGGTGCCCGTTCGCTGACAGCAGACCAGAAATACATACTAACGAACACGTTGCAAGATGGTTTAAACTTATTTAAGCGCGATTCTGCTAAGGTTCTTCGACATTTTATAACAGTAGAGGAAACATAGATCCATCATTATATGCCAGAGATAAAGGATTGACCAAATAATGGAAAGGATCAGGAGAAAGTGCGCCAAATAAGGCGAAAACAGTTGGGAGAAAAACTAGGGCCACAGCTTTCTGGGATCTTCGTTGTATGATGCTTATAGACTACTTAGAAAAGGCAGAACTATCACCAGTGAGTAGTAAACTACTCTACTCGGCCAATTTACAAACACCATTCAGACTAAACCTACTCATCTAGCCAAAAAGGAAATACTCTTCCACCATCACAGCCTGCCAGCCCACACGTCTCGGATTGTTTCTTTAAAACTTCATGACCTACACTTAGAAAATCTGCCCCATCCGCGGTATCCGCCATATGGGGATACCAGTGATTAGCTTCTCTTACCAAATCTGAAGATTCAAGTCAAATAACGAGGTCAAATCTGCGACAACCACGTATTCTGCCGAGTTCGATAAAACTTATTATCTTGGCAGTATTAAATAGTTGATAAGTTGTCGGTCTAAATGTATTGAATTGCAAGATTACTATGTTGAAAAATAAAAAATAAAGATCCCGTGTCTTCTTTGTCAAGTCGGGAACATTTTGAACAACTGTTGTATATATATGTAGACCAAATGGACTTATTAAGTAATTATTTTTAAATTTAACATTATGTATAGTAGCAACAGTTACCAATATTTTAACCTGCTACTCCCATCGGTGCGAATATCGTGCTTAGAAGTATGCTCTATCATCAAAGCTTTAAATTTAATCACTAATTTTGGTCCTATCTTGGAAAAATTCTAATTAAGCATACCAACAGATGGTACTAGAAATTCATCCACCCTAATTATACTTACCACTACGAAGAATTTGTTGTAAGGTTAACTATATGGAGGACGTGAACTTCTATGCAGCATCTCATTCAATATTTGTAAAAAATGCTAAAAATAATTGGTCTATGTAGATTACACATTATTATAGTAACAGGTTTCACTGCTGTTGGACTGTAGATTATCAAGTTACAAATGACATGCACCTTAATCTGAAATGGATTTTATTTTCCGTAATAAACTGTTATTATCACAATATACAGGGTGTCACATAAGTACGGACCGCAACTTCAGGAGCGTATTCTAGATGTAAATCTAAGATGAATTTGCTATGAATTCTTTTTCTAAAATGCTTTCTAAGATGGGGCAAAAAACGCTTTTTCGATCAAAGCTCTCAAACGATAAGAGATAAATTGATAACATTTTGGATTTAACACGACTGTCCAATTTGATACAACAATTCTAAATTAAAATTTGAAAATGCTCAGAGGCGTCGGTTATGGGGGGGAGGGCAGAGGGTACTACTTTACTCATAACTCTTTTATGCTACGAAATTTGGCAACTATAGTATCATAATCATAATGAACAATAATTTTCACGAAAAAAAGGTACTCTTGTATAAAGTCTATGTTTTCCAATTGTATTGGTTTATTCATCAATTGGAAAAAGTAAAAGTGAAAATGAAAAGGAATTTAATCACAAACAACAAAACAAAATCCACATAAACGAAACTGCAAAGTAAATGTTCAAAATCATTGCCTCCAGCTAAAATGCATTGTTCTGCACGTCTTCTGTAGGACCATCTTACCCTTTCACAAAACAGCTGGCGTATTGCGAAATTGGTTAAAGCCATCTTCAATACGTTGACGGAGATCGTCTATGTTGTTGACAGGCCTAGAATAGACAATTTGTTTTAGATGCTTTAGAAATCCAGGGGATTTAAATCAGGGGATCTAGCAGGGCATGGCACAGGTCCTCCTCGCCCTATCCATTGCTCGAGTACTATGTTGTTCAAAACTTTTCTTGCGGTTACACTAAAATGCGCCTGTGCATCATTGTGCATAAACCACATTTGTAGCCTTCTAGCTATTGGTACATCATCGAGCGGGGGGAGGGGGCAAATTATTTTCTAAAAGTTGTCTGTATGTCGCTCCTGTTAGCCGCTGTGGCAGTATAAAGTGTCGAATTATGAAATCACCAACTATTCGTCCCCAAATATTAAGTGAAAGCTATCGCTGGTGTCTTGACTGAATAATTGCCCGACGATTTTCGTTTTGCCATTGATGAAGATTATGGTAATTGATTATATCATTTCTGGTAAAGATTTCCCCGTCGGAAAATAACACAAACGATGGAAAATTAGGGTCAACTGCACACTTCCGTACCAACCAGTTACAAAATGCTACTCTTGGTGCAAAATCTGCTTCCAGAAGTCCCTGAATTTTTTGGTAATGGCATGGGTACAGTTGAGTAAACCGTAGCATTCGCCAGATAGTCATGCGTTTTACACCCTCCGCCAAAGTAAGTTGTCTGGTACTTATGGTAGGGTCCTCTTTAATTTGCTCATACACATGCTCTTCTAATGCAGGGTTTCGTATTGCGGCTAGTCTACCAACATGGTCCAATTTTCTTGGAATTAAAGATCCTCCTTCCTTTAGCCGCACATGAATTGTTTGAATTAATTTTTCGCCAGGAAGCTGTCTACCAGGAATGCGCGCCACATAGAGTCGCCTTGCTTCAGCCCGGTTGCATTTTGCAAGACCATACATTAAATGCATGTCTGCCATTTCTTCATTGAAAAAATTGACCATTTTTAGAGCTTATCCCAAACTACCAATCCACAAAAACAAATTAACAGCAAACTAATAGCAGTTACAGACACAGTGACACCATCAATTGATTTAATACCAATTGACAGCAGCTTGTCGTTTGTTTGATTGCTTTATTACAACAGCCACTTAAAAATTAGAAAACAGTTTTAGCAACAGCCGCTTACAGAAATGCGTTTTTCTCGAAAACGGTTGCGCTGGGCGACTTCATCCTAGAGTACCTTTTTTTTTTTAGAAATCGTTGTTATTTATGATTATGATACTAGAGTTGTCAAATTTCGTATCATGAAAAAGTTATGAGTAAAGACGTACCCCCCTCCCCCCATAAACGACGCCTCTAGAATTTTCAAATTTTAAGCTAGGATTGTTATATAAAATTGGACAGTAATGTTAAATCCAAAACTTCATCAATTTATCTCTTATGGTTTGATAGCTGTGATCGAAAAGGCGTTTTTTGGCGCCATCTTTAGAGAGCTATATCTTTCTTAGGAAGCATCTTAGAACAAAAATTATTAGTAATTTCGTCTTAGATTTGCATCTAGAATACGGTCCTGAAGTAGCAGCCCGTACTTATGTGACACCCAGTATATGTGTAGTAAGCTCATTATATGTATGTCTTGGATAGAATACCATCTAAGTGCAGGCATAGGCAACACAACATACTATGTCTGGTTATAGTGTTTGGTGCTGTCGAATTCATTCATAACTTGCCGCCTAAGCGGATTGTGATCTTTAAATAAGAGATATGTTATTCAAACAACTCTTTCTAAATTACGAACGTGTTTGTCTTTTTGTATTTACTTGAATAATTATGACTATGCTTTCTCAATGAATTCGCACTACCTTAATATTTGGACGTCCACAAGTACGTCATGTATTTGAAGAACTTGGCCAACAAATAAAGAACTCTTTTCTTTATGACAACGCCTAGCGCGTAGCTGAGGCTGAACTCGTGGTCCATGAAAACACGGCTAACAAGTGTTACAATATGCGTACTGAAATTAAACAGATATATAGGGAAGACGTTCTAGGTACAGCAATAGATTACATGCAAAACTTTCTTATATCAGGAAATTTTCTATTACCGCCAACTATAGGTTTTGAATTCTGTTTACGTACACAATTTACACAACCAAGAGAAGCAAGATTTGACTCTCATGATGAATGCGAGGCTCTGAAAGGGCTTAGCGAAATATTCACGTTTCTGAATAATTATTTTGAAAATGAAAATGCAAAAAAGATTAAAAAGCTTCTCATTTTCCCACAGCTACGGTGATCAAAATGAAAATCACGCAGTTGTTCGATTCTATTTTACAACCGCTTCCAGAAAATGCAAAAAAGATTAAAAAGCTTCTCATTTTCCCACAGCTACGGTGATCAAAATGAAAATCACGCAATTGTTCGATTTTCCTTTACAACCGCTTCCAGAATAAGGTTCAAGACAATTTTTTCCATGTGACCGGGACTTTTGAGTAACTAATAGACTTATTTGTAAGCAGGATAGAATTTATCTTCCAAAGGAATATTATTAACTAATTGGAAAGACTACGAATAAGTCCTTGTTTTCAATAAAAAGAGTAATAGCTTTTGGAATTTTAGAATATAGAAGGTGGTGGTCCGCCCAGTATACAAAAAACAACGCTTTCTATTGAATCATATAGAAAAAAGTAAGAAGCAAAGGTTTACATGTCAAATGGCACATATAATCTCTTTAAATACAATAGGAAAGATTTGGCATTATCAAAAGCCTGCTGGAGCTTCTTCAAATTTACCAACAGAATTGGTTTATACTGAAAAAATTTCAATAAGCAGTAGGAAAATTGATAATTTTAAGAACCCCGCTGAAGATATGCCAGAGGTCAGAAGATACTTTTACAGTATGCTTTTTGAATGGTCAACAATTTCTACAGATGAACTGGTGGAAGGCGACTTTTGAGCATATTTATTATATACTGTTTATCCATATTATATAACTAAATATACTGCAATTGGCGGTATTGTTAGTTTCCGCTTGCATTTGATGGTTTCTTTGAAAAATGCCACTTTTCCAAACAAAAAAGTTATTTTTTGTCTTAAGATAGAAACAAAAAAGTATGTAATATTGCTAACAACATCATATTGGTTCCTTGGATAGGTGAAAATTGAAACGTTTTTTTTATCTGTAAAATTTACTTTTCTGGAGATGTCGCCTTTTCGAAGTAACGTAATGAATTATTTTTAAACAAAACAAGAAATTGATTGCATGTAAGTTTGAAATTAATTAATTTTTATTAAAAGCTATGTCAATGCTTTAGCTCTTATCGTAAAGGTCAAAGTCTGCGCCAGAAATATTCTTTTTTAAATGAATGCATTATAAATTAAATCAAATACTAATTTTGAGTTTTTAAAGAAATCCTAATTAAAAAGATATACCGTCAAATATTCAAACACATATCTTCAGTATTTATGTTGAATCTATAGCACACTTACGTGAAATAATTCATAAATATCATCATAAAATATTTCTGCAAATAAATCTTTAATTGCCATAATTACAATTACAAACATTTTTATCCCATTGTTTTATCTAAATCTATATCAAGAGATATGGGTAACTATTTTTTCTGTGATCTTCAAAAACAAATAATTGGGCTACATCGTTAACATTGGATATTCGTATAAATCTAACGCAAACAGATGTAAGCAAATTAATCTGTGTGATAATCAAAATTCCTGTTGTACAGTTTTAATGTTTTTCTGCTATAGACATAAAATCTCAAGATATACAGAAACCGAACTATATATTTGTTCAATACTGCAAATTTTGTTATACGCATATTTCAAGTTATTATTTAAAAATGACAAGGTACTTAGGTGACCAGTTTACCTGAGTTAGTTAATGCAGCAGTACTTAACAATTTTTAATGCGTATGTTGGGCTGCCTTAAATAGTACTCTATCTGAGATATTATATAATGAGCCCACTGTACAATTGAAGGCAAAGGAAATGCATATCATTTGAAGATATTTAAAATGCTTTTACGACTTTTTCACATTCTAAGCAAGATAATAATCCGGCTTAAGGATCAAGATTCTAACCTTTGTAAATGGCATGTAAGTAATTTCGTTTTACATAAAACGGCCAAGTTTATTTCATAAATTACTTTTAACGTTTTTTGCTTTGAATTTGTCTTACTAGAAGCAGTAAATGTAGTTTAGGCTATTTTATATTATTTCATAGAAATATTTTCCCATCTAAACGATAACTGCTAAAATTAATTTTGTAATGCATAACTATTTCCCTGTAAAAACATAAAATACATGATTTACAATGTGCCTGTATGCATATTTTTAAAAATAATGGTTCATTGTAGAGAATTAAATATTTATAGTTATTTTAAAAGATCAATTTTGGAATTAAAGTATACCTTGTAAGCTATTTTTTTATTAATGGTAAATTAAGGAAACTTGTTCAACGGCATACATGGCATATATTTTGCATCTAGTAATCCATAAAAAATTAGTTTAAATCATTTGTAATCCAATTTTTATTCAAATTCGATCTGTCAAACGAAATAATTGTAACAATTAAGACATGATATTAAACCAATAAAATAATAAATATAAATTTTGTTAATTTCGTTGCAGATTATATTCATAACCGCGAACTAAATATAGAAATAGACACTTTCCTTATTTTAAAATATTTAAAATAATTAGAATCTTTAAGCAAACTAAATTGAAAAGGCGTGTTTTGAATGGCGGTAGTAACATGTGGTTTTACCCCTCTGGGTTTTATGTCGTAACGGCGGATTATCATTAACGCTGTAGATTGCAGCAGTTTTAATTTCATAGTGGTTTATTTTCTTTTCTTTATTTCAATTTAAATTTGAAATAAAGTTAAACAAATTAAAACAGATTAAAATTAGATGAATTCAATTTTATAAAAATAACTAAAGTGCAAAACTAACATTGATGTAAATTTAAAGTTTATAGAAAATTATTAATAATGTTTTAATTCCGAAATTGAATTTTAAAATAATAAATTGAATATTAATTCTTTAGGATCATGTATTACAAATATTTACGGCAACGCAATATATCTAAGTTCGTGAATTAAATTTTTACTCTCTCTTACCTATACGAAATATAGTATAAAGTATTGTTTCGTCCAAAATTTTTGATGTCGAAATATTAGTGGAAATATACGTATTGGGGTCCCCTGAGTCCGAAAAACATGTTTTAAAAATTGGTCGGTCTGTGTGTGTGTATGTGTGTATGTATGTGTGTATGTATGTGTGTGTGTATGTGTGTGTGCGTGCGTGCGTGCGTGCTTGTGTGTGTGTGTGTATGTGTGTATGTGGGTGTGTGTGGGTAGGGTGCGTGCGTGCCTGCGTGCGTGCCTGCTTGCGTGCGCGCGTGTGTGCGTGCGTGCGTGCGTGAGCGCGCGCTTGCGTGCGTGTGTGGCTGCTTGCGTGCATGCGTGTATGCGTGTGTGTGTGTGTTTGTGTATGCGCGCGCGTGTGTGTGTTAACAAAATATCTCGAAAACGAAAAGTTATAGATAAACGAAATTTCATATTTGAGTTTACATCTACCCTCGCACGCGACTGCAATAATTTCACTAAAATCCAATCTCAGATATATACGACAGTGTCAAAGATCACGCTAGTCCACGTAAACAGCCTTGCTTTTCAATCAATACATGTGTAGAAATTCCGCAAGTAGAGAAAGGAATTTACGTGCAAATAAAGTTTAAATGGTATTTCGCCAGTGCGGTTAGAATAAAATCTTATATACATAGCTAACATAACTGAACAAATGAAAATAAAGAGGAAATTTATAGCACTAGATAATTAAAAACAATTTTATAATTGTACAATTATTTATAATTAATTTTGTTTCAGTGCACGTCGGTATATGTCTTATGGTTACTTAGTTTAAAACGATGAATTGTGATTTTTATAGAAATAATGGTTTATTTCAAAAATCCTTTGGTCTAGGTGCATGAAATGCTTTACAAAAATCGATACATTTTTAAAACAGCGTCCGAATTGAAAAATAAAACATGGGACGTGATATTTTAAAGTATAGGGTTTTGCCCCTTTTAAATTCATTAACTTAACACCTCACTGGATGAACCCTGTATAGAAAAACAATGTTGCTATATTATATTATATTCTGTTATTTTATTATATCAAATGCTAATTTTGACTGATGTTTCACCGATTAGCACAAATTTAAAGATCTTAAAAATGACAATTTCATAAATAATTATTAAATTTTAACAATTTTAGGAAATATTAAATAAATTGGCAACAAGGAAAAATTAAAAATAGAAAACAAGCAAAGATATGAAGATAAAAGTCCTTAGTAGATCATATACTTCATCTGACATAAATTTTAGAAAAATTCAATAATGTTATTAAAACGTAATTACTGAAACGACCCTCTTCATCTCACCTATGATCTCCTATGTAGCATGTTAGTCATTATATTTTAAACGCATAAATACGTAATTGAATAAATATCCATAGAGTGCAATGCCATGTTTGTAGAATCGTCCATATTACTTGTGGCAAAAGAGGAATATTGCAACACCTACTAGAAATAATAAAATTAAATTGTTACAAAAAATTAATTAAAGACATTTAAACAAAAGTAATAAAACTTTAATACAATTCAAATTTTGACTTGTCTGAATTACCCAGTATTTATCTTTTTGAGGATTAATCAGATCTCATTGCAAAATACATATGGAAGTACTTCTAAATTGAATCCACAAATTCCAATTTGTAACTTAACATAGAATTATAAAAAATATACTATTACAAACGTTGGTTTTGCCGGTAGAGTGGTCCGATATTAACTTGCTTTTCTTTCCCCTTTTAGTATGATTTCTTCAAATTTTGCTGGAGCACATGCAGTTCGCTTATGAAATCTTTTTTGCAGTGCTATAAGGGTAGGTTTGTAAGCCACAGACAACAGTATTTTAATTCCTATAATAATTCCAACTATTCCAATTCCTATTAATACATATGGAATCAAAAGGTAGAATCTTAGCAAAGTTATAAATGATTTTGGCATCTCGGTGTCAAGTTCTGCCCACAATACAGGAAAAACTATTTCAGGAACGTTCTCAAATAAGCTAAAATTAGAGATGATTTTTTCTAATACAAAATATGTTGATTACTCGAAAAATTATAAAAAGTACTTACAGTATATTTTTAACTGGGCGCACATAGATATTCAACTGGATGCGTATAACTACCTTAAGTGGAAGACCGGTTGTCTAAAACATTAATTAAATTTTAATGTTAATGGTGCATTAAATAAGTAAAGTATTAAAATCTACTTACAGGCTCAACAATAATGTATGCTTGATGTTTCTCTTTAACTGGATTTAATCCTTCAACTGCGTTCTTATATATTGGATCGGCAAGGTAAAAATTAGGAAGTGATACAAATGCCGGAACGCCATATCGACACGAAGAGACATTAAATATTCCCGAAGGGACACAATCTCCTGCGCAATAACATTTATTTTCTGGAATTTTTGTACCTATAATGATTTCAGCGGACTCATTTTAATCGGCTGCGAAATAAATTATATGACTTTACCGTTATCTAAAAGACTATCACCTACAGAAAACTTATATCCTAATATTCCATTTACTTCTACGTCTTCTTCATAGTCAAACTGCATTTCTCTGCACATTAGTGGAATAAATATGCTAGTTGATGTTCGGGATACTCTAGTCGAATACAGCTCTCCTAGTGTTCCCTGGACTTTAGCACAATTTCCATTAAAAGAAGAAACGGTTTTGTTATAATTCCACTGAAGGACGTCGAATTTCCCATTAACTCCAGTTTGCATATTAAAGACACCATCAAAGATAGAGGTACCATTCATCTAATAATTATCTTTTAAATATTCTATAAAATGTTATTCATTCATTTACAATATAAACCCATCCGAATTTATGGAAACGAGGAATATCTTCTGCTAAGAAAGGTGCATAGTACACTACATCTACTAGAATGTCGTTATAACCTTCTAGCAATAACTGTTTCGCCGTTGTCTTAATGTGGATGTCTGGATATACTGTTGATAGAAATACTGATATTCCTCTCTTCAGAAAATAATTGCTGTCTCGAAAATGATGGCTGCTAAACTGAAATACAGAATAAAAAATTAGTTACTTAAACAAGAATGAAAAGAGTAAATATTAACATTAGGCAACATAATAAGATACATCATTATTTTAAATCCGAAACCTTACCACATTCAATAAATATATATCGTTAGGAAGTTAAGAGGAAACGGCAAATTTTCAAGCAGTTTATTTTATCAATGTCTTTGTATATTAAACTATATTGTTAAGGCATTTGCCGTAATAAATGTGAAATTACTTGACTTGAAATAATAAATGCTTGTTTCATATCGAAGTAATTCCCTTCTAATCAAAAATATGCTAACAGTCTTGTGTTGCGTTCATTTTGTAGTGGTGTAGTAACCATGTTTATTTAATTAACGTAAATTTATAATTTTAAAAGAATTTACAAGAGTTAGTGGTTGCTAAATTTTTAGGTATATGTTTTTAGTTGGGATATACTATTCCATAATTTTGTATGGAAAAGTTGATTTTTAAAAGCATGTGTGTATGGACACGTGTGCGATAAGGGACGAC
>JAHWXV010508655.1:0-10357 GCA_024586415.1 Phrixothrix hirtus | reverse complement strand
TTGAAATTATGTCAGTATCAATACAGATACGACAAACGTTACCATTAATGAAATACGCGCACAGCCTCCCTTTATCTAAAATTTAGTTTGACATACGGTATATTTATGGTAACAGCCAACTAACTGCTTTAGCGGTAGCTCTAGTGTACAATATGTTTTATTATTATTCTCGAACAAATACATAATGTAGGTTTAAATCTATTTATTAAATTCAAGTTAAAATTTGTTATTTACATAACAAAATAAAATAATTAAAATAATAAAAGCAAGAAAAGAACTGTTTGGATTATTTTAAATAAATGATAATGAAAGCACTTAATTTATGACTGAGATGTTTTACTTTACAAAACGAATTTGTACATTTACAGCAAATAAAACATTTTTTGAAAAAGGTTACCCTAATACTAAACGATTACATACATTTCTAATTAAAGGTGCAAACTGCAGGTTACTTGAATTTTAAATAAAATAATTAAGAATGAAACTCGAAGCTATACATCTTTATTTGGATTTAAAGTATCCAGTTTCCTTAAATGGTAATTGAAAGTCTTTTGAAATTTCGCATTTCGCGTAACTCCCGAATGTGAGTTATTTTATTAATTTTCCAACTAACCTGTATAATATAGTAGCAGATTTATTCAATCCCCCCACTTTGTTTGTTTCACAGGCTGATTCGTTGGAAATTATTCTTGGGTTTAGAGAGGAATAATTGTCTCCTATGTTCATAGGTGTAACAAATGAGGTATAATTTGTTCCTTCTCTAAATTAGTTTAACGAAAAACTCGTCATCGGATCTTTAACTGTATTAACTTTGTTACTCATAATTATTCTGTAACTGTGCAACGTTTCATCAATGCTGGCTAATGAGGTAAAGAACTATTTTTGGTACTTGCAGTTTATATCACCTTTTCACAGTTTGCTTATCTAATACGGTGGTTTGAATTTTGAATTTAAACCAATGGGTTTAAGTTTGTCAGTTAGACGCACTATGCGATTCTAACGTTAATTTACATAAATCTTCTCGTTTAACGAGAAACTAGTATTAAGACTTACTTAGGGATGTTGTCGGTAGAATCGTTAAGTCTCCATGCAAATTTTAAGTATGCTTTCTATTGAGATGGTTATGCGCGACATTGGTTTTGCACATTTGCTTAGCAAATCTACCCATTTCTATCCTTTTAGCAATTTAACTTAAAGGTATACTATTGGTTAATTTACATTATTTATGTCTAAGAATTTTTATATGCACAATTTTATTTATTCTTAGACATGTTGGTGTGAATTAATATTTTGGTATTAATGTGGCATCAACAATGTTGCGTCTTATTCTTAGAATTAAAGACCCTTTGTTTGTCGTCTGACTGAAAGTAATTGTTGAGATGCATGCAATTTATATAATTTCGCAGTAATTTATGTCTTGGTGTGAAGAGCAAGGGGCAAATTTATCCCCAAAACGGAAACCAATAGATCTTAAGGCTTCGCTACGTAGTGTCCTATCTGCCGTTGTGGGTGACTTCAGAGGATTCTTATATGCAAAGTAATAAAAGATGTCACGCACATATTCAGTGGTCTTGAAGCATTTTTCATTAATTTAGATATAATAATTCGTGGCGTTAAACACAAGTAGTTGTAGTAACAAACTGAAGCATGCACTTACATTAAACATACCTTATTCTGAATTAAGTTACGTAATTAGAGAAGATGTAAAAAATTGCTAATGATCCTATAGTATCACAAAACCAGAAGGTCATCTTTGAGAAACAAAACCAGGCATTCCTTGTTGATAATTGGTACAAACGTAGAAAAAGTTTGATATTTTTTCAGGAGGTACGAATTTTGCATAAGTTTGGAACTCAGAAAATGATAACTCATTCCAGATTTAGTTTTACTAATTAATGGAGCACGCTATCGGTAGCTTTGGAAAATATAGTGGCTTTGTATACAGCATGTCCTACAGGCATGCCATCAACTTCAGGCAAAACAAACTAAAAATCTTCATTTTGAGATCAAGCCTGAAATTGTGATTAATTTGTTCAGAAAAGGACTTAAGAAATCGTTACATTTTGAAGGTGGAACACTTTGAAGGAAAACACGTTTAATACCGCAATTCTCATCATAGATAGTCTATATCTACAAACAAATATCATCACTGAATACAGTCACCGTGTTTAACTTTAAAATGTTTATTTGTACCTATGCTTGTCTTAATACCGATTAAAACTTAATTTGCAGTTTTTGTAATTTGTGTTAATTTATTGTGTTTCAATTTCAAATAGCCATAGTTTCCTATGAAAATTTCCAATTATTTAGAGTTTATTAACACAATTAAAGCGAAATAAATGTTCTATAAGCAATTTTGCCGTGCATTGCCTTTAGTTTTCTGTAAAGCATATTCATGTCAGCGTATCCATGAATTAGAATATCAGTCATATAGTACTACAAGAAATATTACAAAACATAATAAACCTGCGATACTGGTAATTAACTAGTTAAGTAGTTAAAAAAAGTTTGCACAACACTATCAAATGCGTCTATGATTACTAAATACTGTATAAAATTCATAATTTTTTTAAATTAGCTGACAAGAAGCCACACTCTATTTGTAATATAATAATAAAGCTAACAAAAAAAATATCATAACCGCGACCAAATGTTTTATTGATAGTTAATAATAATCATATTTATATGACCTATGCCGAAACCACCGTATTTTACAATAACATGCATTAACAATAATTAAAGTATTGATTTGCTTCTGGTTTTACAACTACATTAATTGGTTTTGTTATGGTTGCTATTATTGTACTTTACAGAATTTTTGAAAATTACTTTACGAAAAGGGAACCTATAAACAATGTTTATTTTTATGCCTCTGTCTACCTGTATAATTTGATCGTATACTTGTGAAACACGCTGTATATAACTATTCTAAATATATGTTTTGCCTATTACATGTACCTCATGATTTAAAGTTTCCACTTCATTCGTTTGTTTTTTTGTGGCAGAGGGTTGGGGATGCGGAAATTCCCTTGACTCTCTTGGACTAGAACTGCTATATAGTCATTTCTTCATGCCTACTAGAATTTTGCCGAATCTGGAGGAGTTCCACCGCCAGTAAGGATTTTTAACGTGTTAAACATCACATTGACACGGGACCTACGATTTTATTTCCTTATCCGAGAAGAAGGCATGTTTTTTTTAAATTTTTTTCACTGAAAAAACTTACCAGCCTCGATTGGGTTTGAACCCGCGCCCCTTGGGTGTAAAGGCAAACATGCTAACCACTACACCAGTCGGAACCGGCAAAGTTCCCCTTAGTTTAATATGTTGATACAGTTTTCATACATGAAAAATTGTTTTGGAGTATTAGGTTACATAGTTTGAAAGCTACTTTGTACGAATTGTAAAGTTTTCGCATTCATATACGTATTCGAAGAAGGGCCCAAATTAATATGATCTTTCTTCTACAAACACAATTTTCTTACACCTATTTGAATCAGCGTTTACATATAGGTCAATGCTTTGCTAAAATTAAGGAGCGATAGAAATATGCTACTGTTACAAGACTATGACTTTCATATACCACAAATGATTTTTTGTTCAACCGTAAGCACTTTAGCCTCAAATTTTCAAATTGACGCTAATTTGACACAAGAAAAATTATACGTAACGATCTCAGATATGCCTTGTAAAATGCATGGTTCGTGATTTTTGTTGTTCTCCTGTACATTTGCATACACCTATAGCAGGAGTGAACATTAAATCCATAGAAACAATATTCAATACCTTTTTTGTAATAAATTTTGTATTAAATTAAATATGAAGTACCAACCCATAATTAAGTTAAAACAAATAGAAAATGTCATAAAATATAAGACCAAATTTGCCTACCTTGTTAAAACAAAAGTAGATTTGGTCATCCGAAGATTTCTATATAAACATGAACAGTTTTTATTTCTAACACAAGTATTAAGATTAGTACGGTGAAAAAATATTAATACTTGGCACGAATTTGAGTAATATATTTATACCAATTATGCCAATAACACAATACTATTGGTAGTATCTCTAGGTTTTAACAATTGGCTGTATCTTTTAATTGTTTCTGAAAATCAGCTATGACAGTTAGAAAAACGTTTTATTGAAGTAAGGTAGGTACTTTGTTCAACACTGTAGATTTATATTGCACATTTAGCTGGGGAATTTATTTTAAGCAAATCATTTTAAATACATTCTTCGTCCTACCATTGGTAGGCAGCCCCAAATATACAGGATGTCCCAGATTGAGGGAGATAGCATGGGTATCTTTTTTATTATTGAAGATAGATACTTGATTCAAATCCCGTTGAGAAACATGTAAAAATTCTAACCGCTTAAAAGTTATTCAAAAAACTGAAAATCGCCAATTCTTAATGATTGTTAAAGAGTCAAAAAATGGTTAAGATAAAAATTACTTGTTGGAATCAGACAAATGAGAAAATGTTATCAAAACAGCATTCAAGATGGCGATTTTCGAGATATAACTAGCAACTTTCTTATTTTAAATTAAATAGAATATTTTTTTCTCTTTACAAACAATATAATACAACCTATATCTAAATCAAAAATTGTGGAAGATATTAATTATTTTAATTTTAAACATTTCGTTGGGCTTCGTTCATACATCAGCTAGCCATTTCTTGTTGAACATAGTGGACTAAAATAAAAAGCAAGGTCGGGCTAGAAACTTCAATTGCAATTATTTAGCAAACTATGCAATTTGGACACATGGTTTATAAGCATATTTTGTCACGCATACCAAGATCTATCTACTGTTAAAGTAATACGCCTTATATCCCGGACACGGTTTTATTCCAGATATATTTATTTTTTTATGAATATTAACATGGTTCGCTTAAAACCTTAATACACTTCTGGAACTCACTTTTTGGTATGGTTTTGAGCTCCTACTGCGATCTTGCCTTTATCTCTTTTGCGGTTGCAAAAAGACTTTTCATTACTTCAAGTTTAGAAACAGGAAAGCTTCGGTGACTAGCATCACTACGCTGATGTTTTTTGATAAGATTTGCGAGCAAGTGGTGAAGCCTAGGATAGTGCAATTTTCGCAAAATTCTCTTTTACAATTTTTTTAGTGTTTTCGAATTTCTTCACGTAATCATCGAAAACTTCCCGGAAAACTCGTTTTGATCATACAACCAGGCAGTAACGATTTGTAGTAGATTATGCAATTGTAATTGAAGAAAACGGTAAAGAGAGCCTTGACATTCGATCGAACTTGGCGTGTTTTGTTTAGCCTTTGCTACGATAACGTATTTGTTGCGATATTATACTCATACACTTATGCTTTCTCGCTTGGTATAATGTGTTGAATTAATTTTGGGCCGTCAACGACTTGGCAATTTCTTTACGATGTTGTTTTTGTTAAAACTTTAATAGTTTTATACTAAACGTAATAAATTGTTTCATGCGCAATGGATGATGTTTAATATTGTAATGTTTACAAATACGATCTTGCAATTTTTTACAGCTTTTGTCGGTTGTATTACGCATGCTGCTTTAAGTACGTCTTAAGTATATATTTACCAAAAAAAGTTTTGTGTATAACCCTATATATGTGCCTATTCTTAGAAAATGTTTGTTATAAGTTTTTCTGTCATTTAATTACATTTTAACAACCATTAAATTGTATTAATTTCCTCAAAAAACATCTGAGAAACAATTACGTCACCTTGATTTGAAATAACAATACATGCTCAAAGCCAAAACTTTTTAGTGCACCTAAAACCGACTTAAATCGATTAAATTCATAATTTAAAAATCTTATGAAATAGTTTCCAAAGCTGTCTTAAAGAAATTAGTTGAACATGAATTCATTTATACAAAATGTTATTCAAAATGACAATAAAGAATTATTTTTAAATTTCTTTTATATACACAGATAAATCTAAAAATCACAAAACTAAAATTCATAGATTTTTGATTAACTTTAATCCTAAAAGCAACATTAAAAATGTGTAGTCATTATTTTAATAGTTCCCTATTTGGGTCACCGTTTTCGTATTTAAGCGGTCTGTGACACCTACCGTTTCAACATATTCATTCAATTCACGTTGTAAACATTCAGGTATTTATAAATTCGTAATATATAGGATATCTTAAAAATAACTACCGTTATTTTTCACAGTTACTAGGACCAGTATAAAAGGGCCGAATTTGATAGAATAGCTTTACTATTGACAATTGGCCCTGCATTATAAAATTATGACCAGCTTGAATTGTTCAGTTATCTAAGCATTGGTCATACTACTTGGCGTTTGCCTTTAGACAAGTCAGGTCAGAGAATGTTTGTTTTATTACGAACTACATATATACAAAGGGCACTATTTATGTTGTGAGCCTTGGCAACGCTACGTGTTTAAGACGCCGTCTAGCATTTGTAATGGAAAACTTGATATTTTTGAACATAACCTTATTCAAAACATTTTGACATTTGAGCGTGATTGTAGTGACTTGAAAATTGTGCCTCAGCGTAGAAATGGAATTAACTCGTGAAAATTTTCGTGCGATGATTTATTATCTAGACAAGAGTGCATCGATCAACTTATTTCTACCTTTGGCGATGAAGCCCCATCCTTTGCCACTGTGAAACGAGTTTAATCGCGGCCGCCATTCGCTCACCGACGAAAGCAGTGAAGGTCGCCCAAAAACAGTTCTTGTGCCAGAAAACATTGATGCTGTGCAAAAACTGATAATGCAAGATCCTCATGTGACGTACTGTGAGATTGAATCAACTTTACACTTTAGTTCGACCAGCATATATAAAATATTTCATGAACATTTAACTGTGAAAAATGTTTGTTGTCATTGGATCCCACATAATTTGCAAACATCTAAAAAGGATGCCTGTGTCGATTGGTGCAAGCAAATTCTTACGAAATACAATGACGGTGCTTCAAAAGACGTTATTGTAACAGGTGACGAATCATGCACATATGCGTATGAACCGGAAAGCAAATAGCAGTCGACTGTATGGGTGTTTCTAGATGAACTAAACTCAAGAAAAATTGTTTGCGCTCGAAGCACTTCGAAACAAATGGTCGTCTGTTTTTTCGGAAAAACTGGTCATGTGGCAACAGTGCCTTTACAGGAACGTAAAACGGTCACTTCTATATAATACACCACCATTTTTTGCCGGAAGTTTTCAGAAAAATAAGGAAAATGAACAAGCTCTGTAGTATCATTCTGCATCACGACAATGCGAGCTCCCATATATCGCGTCTAACAACAGATTATTTGAACACTCAAAAAATCAAATTAATGGGTCATCCGCCATACAGTCCTGATTTGACACTCAATGACTTCCTTTTGTTCCCGAACGTCAAGAATAAATTGCGTGAACAACGGTTTTCGTCGTGAGAAGAAGTTTCCGATGCGTCCACAAACCATGTTTTAGAGATGTCTCAAACAGAATGGCAAAAATTTTTGACAATTGGTTTGAAAGAACGCAAAAGTGTATAGATTATAAGGGAGAATATTTTTAAAACCCATAAATCAATTTTCAATGATAAATTACTGTTCCTTTATTATTAGGCTCACAATGTAAATAGTGCCCCTCTATTACTGTATGGCAGGAGAACAGAAACTAATAATATTTAAAGTATCGGATTGTATTGTTTTTACTGCCGTGGTCTTATTATGCTTGTTGCTTTGATTATGGTTGCTGCTTTTCTACCTGAAACATATTTCTTCTTTATTTTGCTCCAAGACTACTCGACTAAAAAAAAGTCAAGTTATAAATAATGTTTATTTTTTATGTCTCCATCTATGTGTGTAATCTGTTTACAACATGCTTGTAAAACACGCTGTATTCAACTTAAGAAAAAATCCATAAGAGAAATTAATTCATTTAACCACAAGTTCTTACATTTAATAAAATGTAAAAATAATATGAAGTTATTGTCCTAAGAAAATGTGTAGGCGGCCAATTAGTTAAGGTAGTTTAAATCAGTCCTAGGAATAAGGTGAATACCCTTAAACGCAAAATTAGATAATAAAAAGCTGTAAACGTAGATTTTAAGATTGAAATGTCAAGTATAATATTTTTATATTCAAAAAATCACATTTTCTTTCAGCACTGTCCACATATTTGTCATTTCTAGTAATCTAACCATTAATTTTATTGTGTGTGCCATATTAAAATATTGGTGACTGGATGTCTACTATTCGGTCACGTAGGTTTCCATATACATATGTACATATTTTACTTATAAGGTTTTGGTTAACTTCCCAGAATGTTTATGTTGACATTCGATTCAGTTGAAAAAGCGTTTCATTGCATAAGTAATGCAATTCATTCATGACAAAACAGCAGTGAAGAGAAGGTACACTATTTGGAAAGGCTAAGGTTAAAATTTATTGCTGCTTATTTTTAGTCTTTCGTTATGGTAGTAAAATAAATATATAATTGCTAGTTAAAATTTAATTGCCTTTTTATTCATTTTTACTATTTTCCTGAAAATTAACCACTTAAAACTAATAAATTACAAAAGCTTTAATATATCACTAAATTTCAAATTTAGGAATATTTAGCTGAAAACAATTTTATACGGAAATTATTCAAATTTAAGCAAATACACGGAATTATTACATTAAAACTCTACAGGGTGTCGCCGCAATAAGTGCTTTACGCTAACGGTAAATACTTCTTTACATCTATAATAGATTTCAAAATATTTGGAATTAAAATTGTTAATGCGCCCCTATTCTTAAGCAGTACCACTTCATATATAACAAATCCTAACTGATTAACTATATTTATATTGGCCGCTGTTTGACGTTTATTGTTTAACTGCTGTATGCTGTTTAAAATTGAAGGTTTGATTTTCTTTTTTTGAACTCTTTTAATAGCATACTATTATTTATATAGAATAAAAACTAGTTGTTTACTTAACATCACTTTTAGTGGATTTGTTTTATTGAACAATAAATTTTTTCAAAATCCTTGAATTTCAAAAATGTTTTGTACTGCTTTAAACCGTGTTTAAATTGTTCTATTGCCCCTAATTTTTGTTTACTTATGGTTAATTAATTAATTTATTTGAGTTGGACGAGCGGTCTATTTTGTATTTCCGGCAATATAATTTCTGCTTATATAATCCAAGCTGTATTGTTAGGACTTTTACTTGTGACTATGGTCAATGACTTGACTCAGCCCCTTTCAAATAACAAGAGTTTATTAAATCTGAACAAGTCTAAAGGATCAAATATGTTTATTAATAAATAAAGATGACATGGTTTTATAACAATCGAGGTACAGATTACATAAAATGAAGTTTTCGTTAAATTGTTTCGTTAAATGAAATTTTCAAAACAAATTTAAAATAATAAATTTATAAAAATATGATTTAAAGAGCTATTTAGTATTCTAGTTTTAACTTATCTTAACTAAATTTTTTAATTATAATTAGTTACGCAAAAATGCTTTGATTTTATACACATATGTAATTTATCTGTAAATATGTTACTACTTGACTGGGTTTTAACCTTTAAAAATAACAAATTATAAAACTAATGCTTATGGTAACTTATTTATGAACTAAATATTTGCAGTTCTTTATTTCGCGCGCGTTATTTAGTACGTACTCACGCTTGCTTTTATTATTTTAATAGCAATGTCCCGGCTATAAAAAAGTAATTCGAATTAACCTGGTTTTTGAAGTTCTTTCGAAATGTAGATATTATCCTTTCCGATTCATAATACTTTATTTAACCGTAATTTTTGTAATTATTTTAATGGGAGTGCTGGTCTTGCCCAAAGACGTTTCTGATTTAGAATGCATCTTTGTAAAAAGGTTTCCAATATTTGATTAACGGCCCTTGTAAGATACACTATCACTTAATTACATTTCAAGTAACTTATCCTTTTTCAGCGAGATCAATTTCGCACTATTTACGAATTCTATTTGAACTGCTTCGACGATAAAAGACGTTATTTTACAGTTGCAACCCCTTTTGTAAAGTTCTTTAAGTTTTCATTCATTTTCGGTTTTTTTCGTTGCTGTTTGATTTTTGGCCAATTACATGCTTCCCAATTCTGTCCGTTACACTGTATACGTGATGATTTTCATTTATCGATATGATAATTTCTAATCCCTATCGTAGCTTTACAAATTACGCATGCCTTCCGATAGGTTTTTAGCTTTCAGATTTCAAAAGCTTCGTTGGAACAGCATTTACTGCTTTTGTGAAATTTCGTAGAAGACCTTCTTGGCGTCAGTGATTTGTTTCAACTACGATTTTATATCATATTCAATTTTATATACAATTCCTTAATTTATACATATCTTGCTAATTATAT
>JAHWXV010508651.1:0-11458 GCA_024586415.1 Phrixothrix hirtus | reverse complement strand
GTTAGCCTGGAAAAGGTATTGTATATGAATATAAGGTAATTGTAATATGTTGTGGAAAAGAGAAAATAAAGATTATATAAGTCAAAAAGGAATCTCAAGCCTCCAATTTCAATGGATACATTTTTCAAAAAATGAAACTGGAAATGTAGATTTTCTAAGCGCAACAATAGAAATTCTAAATATTGTAAATAAAAGAGAAATGGGCGAATTTAGAAAAGCACATGAACTAGTATGTGGTCAAAAAGGTTCTAGTCTATTTTTCAAAAATCTCATAATCTTAGCGTTGTAAAAAAATTCCTCCTGAGATTTAAAAAAGTTCACAGCACACCTGATCTATTTGTTTATTTGTTTTGTGACCGAGGCTGAGGATGCAGAAATTAAAAGATTTATCACACATAATAGCAAACAAAATAATCAATTGTAACTATACTAAACAATTGGAATTATTTAAAGAAAAATAAAATTGATGCAAATTAAATGATACATGCAACATGGAAAACTTACATCAAATACGATTATAATATTTATACTGTGTGTATTGACAAAACAGGTAAATTTTTATATCTGGCAGATATTTATCTAACTAAAGGTATGGTATTAAATTATTACAAAAGAATTAAGAATGACACGAACAGTTACACAATTCGCACGATGTAGTTTAAAATTATTTAATGAAATAGTTTTGAACTGTTTTTCGTGGCTGATTAAATGTCTGTTTTATTAGTTAATTAGGAGCCTTAGGTTTTCTCCACTTTGAAAACTTCTTTAAACTCAGTTATTTATCAGTACCACGCTTGGTTTCGAGTTATATTATTAATCAACCGAAAATGTCTTCCTAATTGCTGACCGGCAACATTGAGCATTGTAGAAATCACAATGTTGTTTTTAATTTCACATTAGGTCTAATAAGATCGTTATTATGCACTTGGCACTAACGCTCTGCCGGTTAATTCATTAAACAAGGGTACTTACAGACTTCGGTTTCCCTTTCATTAGGGATTATATAGTTTTTCGCGGCGAAATTTTAGTAAGGCAATGATATTTGAATTTCGCTTTCCTTTTAATCAATCAGAACTATCTAAAATTTTAAAATTCGTACGTGACTTTACAATTTCCTTTACTTATAATTATCTTATTTTCTAGATAAATACAATTACGTTTAACCGCCAAAAATGCATCTTTGAGGAATTTTACCAGTTAGAAACATTTCTTCTTTGTAAGTAGTACATTTATCATTCGATTTTAATTACAACAATTTTCTGGTATCTTCGTCGATAACATTTCTGGGAGTTTTAAATATTTCCTTACTCTAAAATTAAAATTTCACCCACACAACGAAATTTTTAATTCCTTTTATCCTTAACCTTATTGACGGTTTAAATTAATTTAATTTAATGTTCAATCAACGATAGAATAAAAACACTTGTGCCTAACTAAGTAATAAGAACAGTTCTTGCGGATGGAAAAAATATTAGGAGTTAAGATTTCAAAAGTATATGTTACCAAAAACCATCAATTAGTAGCCCAGATTGAATGTTCAATACTGACGTTGGTATTTAAAATGTTGGTATGTTACACAAAGTGTCCCCAACACGTTTTAGCGATATTAGGTAAAATGCCATATTTACATCATTATAAGCAACCCATCAGTTTGTTAATTATAAATATTAGTTAAAGTGTGCTAAAGAACCCAGATAAAAACCATCAGGTTTAGAAGACAAGCAGTATTAATTTTTAATTGCGGTTTAACAATTGAATATTACAATGCCATATCAAATTGTGAAAACGCACGACGTGGATCTAATAGAGTTTTCGATTTGCTACATTACGTCAGTGCAGTGAACATTAGCCGTTTTCTTTTTAATAAAAAGGTACAATATTTTGCAGTTTTCCTAGTTTCATGCCATTTTTCTATAAATAGAAAGCAGCTAATATTCACTACACGTGCAGTGCATATAAATCGAAAACGCTATAATACGGGTGTTATTCGAGATCTTCTCGGCCTCACCTAGAGGGCGCAAATAGGACCATATGCCTATGATATTTGTCAAGTAAGATTTGTTAGATGTCGTGCTGCAAAGTTTCAGTTGTTCATGTGTGGTGAGCAAGTGAAGACAACAAGGTATGGAAGTGTCTGTAAAATGGATAAAATTGAAGTCCAAGCTGTGATAAAGTACTTTGTTTTGAAAGGTTTAACCCCGACGGACATAAAAAAGGATTAGATTCCATTTGAAGGATTATTTTCTTTCAATTTCGACGGTAAAAAAGTGGGCCACAGAATTTAAAAGAAGCCGTCTATTCAAGATGATGAACGCTCGAGACGCCCAAAAACCGCTTCGTCCAACGAAACTGTCACAAAAATCCACAATGCAGTGCTAGATGATCGCCGATTAAAGGTACGTGACCTTGCTGACATTGTAAACATATCAATAGACCGTATTCACTACATTTTACATGATAGTCTGCGTAAGAAAAATCTTTCCGCTAGATGGGTGGCGCGTTTGCCTACAGTCGACCAGAAACGCGTGTGAATGAAAACGCAAAATGATTTAAACGTATTTAAACGCGATTCTTCGACGTTTTATAACAATAGATGAAACATGGATTCATCACTATACGCCAGAGACATCGCAGCAGTCCAAACAGTGGTTGATATCAGGTAAAGGTGCGCCAATGAAGGCAAAAACACTTCATGGTCACAGTTTTCTGGGATTGTCGTGGTGTGGTGCTTACAAACCACTTGGAAAAAGGCAGGACTATCACCAGAGTATTACGCTGCACTGCTGGACCAATTGAAAAACGCTCGTCAGGCTAAACGTCCACATCTGAACATCACGACAATGCGCCTGCCCGCATATCTCGTGTTGTTGCTGCAAAACTTCATGATCTACGCTTCGAAGTGCTTTATCAAGCGCCGTATTCGCCGGATTTGGCATTCAGTGATTACTTTCTTTTTCCAAACCTAAAGAAATCTGGACGAAGATTTACGTCACATGGTGAGGTCAAATCTGCGACAACCACGTATTTTGCAGAGTTCGATAAAACTTATTATTCTGACGGCATGAAAAAGTTCAGTCGTTGATCTAAATACTCTAAATGTATTGAATTGCAAGGTGACCACATTGATAAATCTCAAAAATCTTGGGTCTTCTTTGTCAGGCTGAGAACCTTCCGAACCAGCCTCGTACACTTTTCAATAAAGACTCCCAAAATATGTGGTATAACCTTCAGTTGTTTTAAAAGTAATAAAAATTAAGCGACAAACGCCCTCTGCTATTTAGAAAATGGAATGAATGTGAAATTTTAGTAGAAAGTCATTTAACCGCAATAAAATGTTATATTCTAAAATTTAAATATAATAAAAATTAATTCGTCACAACTATATAATATAATTGAATTGCAATGTATTAAGTTATTGGAATTTCGTTTCTATTGTGACCTAATAGACAAATGAGAAAAATTGCCTTTTATTGTAACTTATCATGATTTCAGATGGGAAATTATCCCAGCCTTTCTCTTTATTATTTATAAATTTAATTTTCAAATCATAATATGTTTATAATTATTAGACTTATGTATACAGTAGTTTCTTGACACACACAAGTAAGCATTAACAATAAATAGTTTACTAAAACTTTTGTCGCTAAATTCAAGTTTTCAAATAATTATTAGTGTTGACAAAGGACATAAAAGTGACAAAATAATATGTAATACTGATGGACGATACATTCAAGTCAATAATTTAATCTTGTATTTACTTGCATTTCACAAACAACTATTATATTAGACCATATTGCAAGGATCGATAAAATATCTTTACTCCCACTGATTGTAAGATTAGCATTACCAGTAAATTCTCGATCCTTATAAAAATAAAGTGGAAAGGATATGTTTTGAAAGTAGATTGAAACAGTTGCATACATGCAAGCTTGACATGAATCATGAATGTACTAGATAGTTCAGAAAAAAATTCCTCCTAATAAATGTCCTTTGTTATGTGTCTCTAGAGATGTAAAAATTGTAAATTGTAAATTGTAAATCAGTCTAGAATACGAAAAGCAAGCAATTTTATATTAATTATATTAATATACATTATGTACATTAATTTTCAATTTTACTAAAATGTTAATTCTTTAATTAGATTGTGGCTTAAGTTTACAGCTACCATCTCGTGATCAATAGAAATTTTTGTTGTTCTACTCTTGTGATGCTTCTACTATATTTTTAAATACAACACATTTTAGTTTGTTTTGCCCTATATGGCAAATTTGCGATGTCAATTTTTGAGTCTGAAAATCACGTGTGCGAATTGATATCTATACTTGACCACTACAAATCTAAGTGTTTTGCATCTGGACTATCGAATAATTTTTGAGATTTCCGTGATTTTCACAATAACCGTTCTAACGATTTGCTTTATAACTAAACCGCGTGTATTTATCTCATGTCAATTTAATTACATTTTATAAAAATCTGTTTTTTATGAAGACTGCTTGATGCTGTTAACCGGAGGTGACACTAGTCTAAAATACCTAAACCGTAGTTTTTTCAAATACTTTCGAAATTATGCAAATCGACCAGGGGTCTACGGAATTTCTAAACTATAGAACAATACAGTCAATTTGGAATAATGTTTATATTTGATGTCTTAGAATCTGCACTGCCTCATTTACTCGTATCTAAAAGCATCGTTCCTCAAATTTTAAATAAATTAGTAAAATAGGTACATATT
Source organism: Phrixothrix hirtus (assembly GCA_024586415.1). NCBI lineage: Eukaryota > Metazoa > Arthropoda > Insecta > Coleoptera > Phengodidae > Phrixothrix > Phrixothrix hirtus. Next base: position 6,726 of record JAHWXV010508651.1, on the reverse strand, counting down.
TGACGAATATGATATAAAACAAAGAAAAAGGGAACAAAGGAACAAAGACATACAAAAAGGTGACGTTGGACAAGAGTGACTTTAAACAACAAACCACGGACAAGTATTAAAAGCTTTACTAATTATAGAATAGTTTGTCCAAAAATTAATAAATATTTATTAATAATTATCTTAATATTATTATTTTTCTAATATATATATAAGGTGGAGCAAAAAAAGTATCAATGTCTTTAAGTTAGATGATACATATCAAACTGACAACGTTTGTAGCAAGAAAGGTCCACAAATAACTCTTGTTGTGACCGTATTATAGGCATTATAACTTTTGAGCATTCAAACAACGCAAGAAGTAATTTATTAAACAACATGTTTTTAAGTTGTTAATGTCAGTAAAATGAACTGTGATGTTCGTGTCAGTAAAATGAACTGTGATGTTCGGTTCTTCTATTCATATTCGCCCTAGTACGTTCAAAAATATGTCATTTGGTTCATTAATAACGCCAAGGTCATACCAGGGCTGCTGCATATGTTTCGGGAATCGAGTACTTCCATCGTTGTTAGAGAATCAATTTGACATTTTTTTGGTTATATAAAATTGACAGTTGAATAAAACATCGTTTGGTAATGTTTGTATTTAAGAGTAAAATAAACAATTATCGACTAAAATGGAATTAAATCGCGAACATTTTCGTGCAACGATTTTTTATGATTTTAAAACTAATTTAACTCAATAACAATGTATGGATCGTCTTGTTTCGGCTTTTGGTAACGACGCGCCATCCAAAACAACAATTTATCGCTGGTTTTCAGAATTCAGTTTGGTCGCAGTAGTCTCAGCGACGAATTTCGTGAAGGTCGTCCGCCAATTAGTGTTGTTTCAAAAAACATTGGTTCTGTGCGTGAGATGATTGAGATGGATCGGCATGTGACTTACCGTGAAATAAAATCGTCCCTTGGCATTGACATGAAATAAATATCAATGATTTTGCATGACCATTTAGGTGTGAAAAAATTATGTGCCCGATAGATTCCACACAATTTGATAGAAGCTCAAAAAGTGGCTCGTATTCAATGAAGCAAGGAAATGCTGAAAAAATTTAACCGTGGTGCTTCAAATTTGGTTTATAACATCATTACAAATGACGAAACTTGGATTTATTCATATGAGCCAGAAACAAAGCAACAGTCCCGCGTTTGGGTATTTCAAGATGAATTGAATCCAACAAAAGTTGTTCGTTCACGAAGTGTTTCAAAGAAAATGATCACAACATTTTTTAGTGTTACTGGTTACGTTGCTACTGTCGCTTTAGAGAATCGTCGCACGGTCAATGCTGATTGGTATACAAGCCACTTTATATGTACTAATTTAGGCAAAACTTCTATATAGAACAATTTCCGTTGCACAAATAAGGGTTGCTACATATGTATGAAACCTGTTATACACTTCCCCCTACTGTATAGAAAATTTATTTTAAATAAAGGGTTCAACTCTCAAACTACTTATAAAATAGACATGGCACAGATGAAAGAAACGTCACTAGATAAACGAAATAAAAGCTTACTTTTCCTACATTAAAAATTATCGTTCCTTTACCTCAAAAGGCAAAGTTATAAAATATAGTTAATCCTTATAAAGCAGGTAGAGAATATGGCGGAAAATCGGCCATTGTGTTATTTTACGCAAGGTGATTCTTAAATAATTAAAATTAACAGTTAAATGAAATAGCAGGTATCTTGAGGATTATAACGGTTAAGAATATTCCTTTCTGAAGTAAATACTACTTCTAAATAATTTACAGTTTTGACAAAGAATATGTACAATAATTATCTTTGAATAAATTCAATCTATCAGTACTGGTTTGTTATAATTAATCGGTGAGCCAAGCAGTCCTAGAAACGGTTATTTATTACAGATTATAGGTTAAATTATTAACTTATTTTTATACGATGTACATTTTACGACAGACCTAAGTAACTAATTAAACTCTTCTCTAACAGAGGCTTGATGAAAAAGATGTGATTTTTGTCGCCTTCGGGTCTTTTATGATACTCTATCGCGTATCGCAAGTATTCAGATTTTCATTGCAAGTTTCATCAACAACAATTGAACTTAAATTGTTTGGCAGTTAACTAAGGTTCTCACGATTAGTTTAAGTTCATTATAACCGAGCTCGTTTTATTTAAGAGTATAGATTATAACCAACGTGTTTCATTCAGTTACACCAATATTAAACAATATGAATTTTGTACTAATCCGGCCATTATCTATACATTATTAAACCTCAAACTTGTATTTATTCTTCTTGTCAATTCCTATCTATACCATAAATATTGAACGTTATATAGTGGCTATGAAATATCACTGGGACATACACTTCGTTTTGAAGGAGTGTATATATACATTAGTGCGTCAGATACTTATGCTAATTCAATTTTATCCATCGATGTTACTACAATAATAAAATATTTGGAAACAATACATTTGAGATTCCAATTAAAAATTATATTTCTAATTTACAGTCGTTTTGTGATCTTATTTGTTAAATTTTGTTTTGCCATTCTAAAAAGTGTACATATTTGGAAACGAATATTTTAAAATCTTCATACGAAATTAATTATGATCACGCACTCGACAAATTTACAACTAAAAAATAACTACAACAATCTGTACTTATTACTACTTAATTTTAAATATTATAAAGTAAAACGGTAACTTTAGAAGTTTACTGTTTACCGATTTAAAATGTTAAAGACAAATTAAGTATTTAACTGTGTTAAACTGAAAAATTCTGTTTACATTAACAGCTTCTGGAAAATTATCAACTACGTTGTTCTGTAACGTGTCATCCGCTTCATTTGCATCATAAACGTTTAAATATAAAGCCATCACTTCTTTATCTCTATCGGTGTGGTAATACAAACGCAATGCATATCGTAAATCTTTCTTTTCCCATTAACTGCTCTTATAATGGAATTTTCTTGTTAAAATCTTCCCGTGACTTTCCGAGACCTACATAATTCGAGACAATGAATGCCAGCGAATTCTTTGTTACGGAAATCACACTGACCTCAGACCTAATTGATTCCGTAGATAGAACTTAATGACTCTTTATGTATTATTGTTTTACAAAAATGGTTAACATTTATCTTTCCTTAATAATAATATAATACGGATCTTTTAACAAAATCGTGTCCTTAAATGCAATTAAATTAACTTAAATACTAATATTTTAGGTACTATACCAGAAATATTGGTTAGTGACTAATTATAATAGCCAGCAATTATTTTCAAATTATAACCATTTTAGTTATTTAAGTATAAATATTTCCCGAAGAAATTGCTTTAATACGGCATAGTATTACTTAAATTATTATATACAATTTTAGTTATTTGTTTTAAATTTTAAAAATAGAATCTGTTTATTTATAAAACTAATATTAATAATTAATTTCAGAGGCAATACTAATGGCGCCGAAGGCTTCTGTAAGCCGCACATTTCGGCATCTCCAATCAACACAATGATGCCGTCACGATCAACGCCGAATCTTCAAATACGTGATAAGAACCAGGCTTCGTCGATTTACTCCTATTTACATAATCAACCTGGCTTAAATTTTGCACCAATAACCACGGCGCCTACTCGAGATGCTGAGTCACCACCACCTGCTCCACCAGTACGTGATTCATCCAGTCTCAAATCAATTAAATACGGACCTGGACATGAAAAGTTTCCTTCGTGGCCCGTTCCCGCTGCCGCTGAGACGCCTCAAGTACTTAGAGGTCCTCCAAGTGGTGGATCACATCGTTCCAAATCTTGGACTGACCATACCAATTACCCCAAGGAGAAGGTCGTGACCTATACGCGTCCATACATGAAAAGGCAGCATTCTTCTATGCAACAAGTATAATTAATTATTGTCTATTATTTAAGTAGCACCTTTCACTAGTAATCAATACTTTCATTTATTTAAATGTTATTGATTTAGAAGATAAAGTAATTTGTTTGATGGAAAAAACTATTTAAATTGCGTAGTTTACATAACTACCAAATTACAAATTGCAGTAAATAATGTAGGTACAAAGTTAGAACTTGATCTTTTATAAACCAAAATATTTTTGATATACAATGTTATTTTATTAAAAAGTAATTCTCAATTTTGTTTTCAGAAATTAAAAACTGTAATGGAAAAATGTGAAAAAATCACATCAGAAACATATGAAAAACGACTAGAAAATCTAAACGATCATCTTTATTTACCACGCGTTGACCGTGAAGGTAATGCATTAGGAGATATGGAATATATGGTGCCATCGCCTCCCGAAAGGGATGTTAATAAACCTCATCTAACTCAAGCTGACCTGGAGGAATATGTACGGTCATATGAAGATCCAACTATAGATAACTTCTGTCAATATAATGAAGAAATAAAAGGGTCCTTATCACATTTGACGCAAGCAGAACTAGAAGAATATACACGAAGTTATGAGGAAGCCCTGAACCATCAACACCAGAAACAGCCATCATACGCTCAGTCAGAAGGATACCACAGTTACGTTTCAAGTACTGATTCTACATCTACTCCATTTTTAGATCGACTCCGTCGTGATAGTGAAGCTGTAGTTACTCGACACCAATCCTCAGGAAATTGGAACGATGAATTATCGGAACAAGAAAGTCAAATAGTGAGGCGCGAAGGAAGAGACAGTGTTGTTACAACTAGTTCTGGTAGTGCATCATCAAGTGAAACTCTTAAGTGGCATGGGTCGATGAGTGACGTTTCAGTAGCAAGCAGTTCATGTACTCATCCTACAAACTTATCCAATTCTTCTATATCAAGACAATTAATTGTTCACAGTGCTCGCGTTAAAACTCCCCAGAAACATAACTCTGAAAGTGTATTGTATATAGGAAATGATGCACACTGCGGCTGGAAGGATCAGGAAAAAAGAAATAATAATACAAATAAACTTAAATTATTTCCCATCAATACATATACCGTAGAACCATCAAAACTCCAACAAGAACAGAATGAAAGGTAAATCTTAAAATTAATTATCTCGTATTTTATATATTTTCATTTTAGATTAACATCATTATCATCACAACAATGCTTATCTGTGGCAGACAGAATTAGTGAATTAGAAAAACAACAAAAATATTCATATTTGGATCCTGATAAAAGACATCGGATACCTGATCCAACATTGAAAGCTATTCAAAAACAAGCCCTTTTATCATTTTATGAACGTCATCATCCCAGTCCTACAAAAACTAATGCTTGGCGTTCTGAACCACAGTTGGCTCGATCTCAACCAACTCTCACACCTGTACCGCAACCTCCACCAAGAATTAAAATTCAATCTCCCTCCAGAAGGGCATCCTCAGCTTCTGATTATGCATCCGGGGCGAATTCAAGAAGAAGTAGCTTTTCTTCTAGAGATTCGAGATCTGAAAGTAAATTAATCTCAAGACATCAACATAGCAATTCATGTGGTAGTCTGTCAACCGATTTAATAGGCCCAATAATTGTAGGACCTTCCATATCTGTTGATGATTGGATCCCTGATAAACCTCCTGAAAGACCTCCTAAGAATCCACACTTACGAAATGCTTTTCCTGATTTATTTCAAACCCAAAGATTACCGAGTCCTGATTTACCACCGCCTTCTCCTCCTACGGTTTTAGAAGATGAAGTGTTCAATAACGATGAACCTTTGCCCCCACCGCCTCCAGAACTACGAACTTCCGATTGGCAAGAGCAATTTACTGATAGATTAAATAATAGCACTAGTAGTCAACAATATGCCGAACCGCAAGTAGAGAATGCCAATAAAACAAAAGAAGATACTTTTAATAACAAAATTGATTCTAAAGTATTTGCTTCTTTAAGTCATAATAACAAGCAAATTTCGCCTGATCAAACCTTGAGCTTTCCAAATCAAAGAGCTTATGTAGAACGTGCCAGTACTCGCTATCCTTCAGTTCAAAGAATGCAACTTAATGGAACTATTGCTATTAGTCAGAAAGTATCTAGTAATGTTTTACAACAATACAGGGCAGAACCTTTAAAGCCAAATTTAAATAAAATCAATGATTTTAAAATCATTTCTGCATCTTCAGATATGAGATCTAATCAACGTGCCTCTATAGCTGAAAGTCCCAGTAGGGATCCTCCTCCACCATTACATCCTAGACAAATGAGGATAAATCAAAGTATGAGAGTTAGAATGCCTGAAAAACACCATATGGAGCTATGTGAAATGCCACCTAAAACTAATAGACTGAGAGAAACTGGAAATAGACCATTGACATACACAATGTAAGTACATATTTTTAATGATTTTAATAGTATAGATCGTATACCATTTCATTTGTTGTATTGTATTTAATTTGCCCAATTTCATTATTAATATAATAAAAATATGAAATATACAATACTTAAAACTATTGAATGATATAAGTATTATAGCACCATAAGTTATGATAATGCCAACCTCTACAAACAATTACTATTATTACGTATACATCCTGTAAATGTATAACATATAAATACATATATAATAAATAGTGAGTCATTATAAATACTGTATGTCAAACTAAATTTTAGATAAAGGGAGGCTGTGTGCGTGTTTCATTAATGGTAACATTTGTCGTATCTGTATTGATACTGACATAATTTCAAGCAGTGAAATCAGTATACCAACCTAATAAACGGCGAAAGTTC